>APFE031741602.1:286722-298648 GCA_000404065.3 Pinus taeda | reverse complement strand
AGTATATATTAATAGTATTATTTAGATATTTATCATATTATTTTAATATCTATTGCATTATCATTATCATTATCATTATTATTCTTTATATTTTATTCTTCTTATTTTCATTTTTATTTGTTTTTATTCCCTCTTTGTTGTTGTTGTGGTTTTAGTCTTCTAGGGTTATATTTTTAAATTTTTGGTTATCTTTGTGCCAAATTTTCTTATTTTCTTTATTGCTTGTGTCTATCATACTTTCTTTTTTTTGGTATTTATTAGTCTTTATTGCAATGTTATCTCTTGATGGTTAATCCTCATGATGAATCTTTTTCTTGATTCAAAACATCAACTGCAAAAATGAACATTGTGGATCATTTTCTGATTATGCATTATATTAGAATTACAATTGTATATGGCAAAGACAGTATGGTGACTTATAGTGGATCCATCTCCCAATAACACTATAAATCTCAAGATTAGGAGTCATAAACAAAATTTTACATCTAAAATTAGCCCACCATCCTTCGTGAGATGTTGTTATTACATAAAAGAATGGTTATTAGAGAAATTTTGAGGTAAAAAATGGGTCTCAAAACAAAAATGTACAATAAAAATCAACTTTATAGGAACCAAGAGGATTCAATATGATGATGTCAACCATGGGGGATGATTTACCATTTTTGGAGTAAATAGGTAAAAAGATAAAAATTAAAATTAAAATTAAAAAGCTACCTTTTCAAGTCGTATTTTCAACTTATATCACTCAATTTTACTCAAATTTTGAGTAGTAGCACTAGTTATATGCAAAATTTAATTTTGCACCTAAGGAGTACCCTTGATGGACCCTACTACATGAAAAATGTGAAATACATGAAAAAATGTGATTGCAATCATATTTTTCATGTATTTCACATTTTTGTATAGTAGGGTCCATCAAAAGTATGCAATATGGGTACTCTTTGGATGAAAAATTAAATTCCGCATCCAATGAGTGCTCCTACTTGAAATTTGAGTAAAATCATAGCGAGATAAGTTGAAAATACGAGTTGTAAAAAAACAGTTTTTTCTTTTTTCCCTCCAAAACTTGATGAGGTAATCTAATCATATTTTATTATTTTATAATATTTATTATGAGGCCCATTTTAGAACTCAAAATTTCTCTAATGTGGCACAGTGAGTTGGAAGAAACTAATTTAAACAAAAACATATAATTGTTGTATTAAAAGTTCATCTTTTGTTTGCTCAATTTTCTTTTTAATCACGAGGAAGAGTTTATGCTCATCAAAATAGAGGGGAAAATAGTATGAAGAATTGAGGATGATATAAAAGTGTCCATTACTAAGAGTTGTAGCCATGAGTTGTAAAGATATTTTGACAAGATTTCCTAGGTCTTCGAATATTTACTAAGATCCCCTATCCAGTTCCACTCCACCTTCTGGGAATCGATTTGCATGTTGGTTTCAAACCCTATAAACATTGCTGAAAGAGACTTTATGAAAGAAAAAATGTGTGAAGCCTTTGATGTCTTGAAAGAGAGTGATATGGATTGAATAATTATACTATTTTTCATCAATCTCGATGCTTTCAAAGTGGAAAAAGTAGAGGAATTAACTCACAGGACCATTTTTACCAAAGGGGCCTAATTTAAATACCTTGGCTTTCGGCTCAAGCCAAGTGATTATTTTATAGTGGACTGGACATGGCTTATTGTAAAAATTGAAGGGCATATCAACATTTGGCAGCAAAGATGGATTTCCAGAGCGGGCAGACTAACTCTTATAAAATTTGTTTTGGAGACCATCTCAGTATATTGGATGGCTCTTTCCTGGATTCCAAAGGGAATCATCAACAGAATACAACAAATTTGTTGTCGATTCTTATGGCGAGGGAAAAATGTTATGAGAACTTTTGCTTGGGTTAGATGGGAAAGAATTGGTAAACCAAAAAAATGGGGAGTTGGGGTATAAAGAATCTACACTTATTTGCAAAATCACTTGTTGCGAAGATGGGGTGGCAGATTATCACATCTGATAGCTTATGGAAGGAGGTGGTATATCATAAAGATATACACCCTCTATCAGTAATGGAGTGGATTCGCAAGCCAAGAAGGGGCTATATTGGAGCCTCTATCATATGGAAAGCTATCACTCATTCCATAAATTTCATTAAGAGCGAATTAGCTTGGTAAATTGGAAATGGTGAGCAGGTGTGACTAGGCATTGATGCTTCGTTAGGATGTGGTAATGCACACATTCTACCACTAGAGCTCAGATAGTCACTTTCACTGGATGGTATCACTCATCTCTCACATATAGCTGACGGTAGAAACACATCCTAGATCTGATAGAAATGGCTAAATGTACAGGATCTCGGGATACCAAGGTGGAGCAGGGTATGGCATCGATTCATTGGGCTCTGGAAGAAGCACATATTAGGATTACTTTACAAGAGGATGAAATCATATGGGTTGTTTCATCACAAGGATGATATACCCCCATGGAAGGATACTCTGCTCTAATATCTGCACAGGAACCAGTGGAGGCGATTTGGTGGTGGCGCCCGATTTGGAAGCTTAAAGCACCACACAAAGCCCAGCTATTTATGTGGTGTATAATATCAAATAAAGTGCCCACGGACGATGATATAAATCGTTGTGCCTATCATGGTCCATCTCGATGTTGTTTTTGCAAAGACTGTGCCGAAGATATTGATCACCTTTTCCTACATTTCCCTATGACGAGTCAAATGTGGCTATAGATTACTAGCTCCCTTAACATCGTGCTTAGATGGAATGGGAGTCATCTATTAGATGTCTGGAAAGCTTGGTGGAATTCTATAGCATCACAGAAAATTAGGGCCCTCCCTCTGCTAGTATGTTGGGGTATTTGGTTGACCAGGAATCGAACCATTTTTCAAGATGCCCCCATACTATGGCCAGCTACTTGTAATCATATTGTTGCTATATATCATTTGATCCCTGAGGAATTGGAAACAAAACCTGCCCACATCATCACTTCTGAAGTAATTGATAAGAATATCCCTTGGGCATATTTTGATGGGTCAGCATAGGACACTGGATGTGGGGGTGGTGGGATACTACACATTATTGAATCACATTACTTCAAGCTCAATATTGGATTGGGGAGAGGCACCAACAATTTTGCAGAATTAAATAGTCTTAGATACCTTCTCATTTTTGCTCTGGAAAAAAACTGCCACGGGATTCAGATCTTTGGGGACTCTAAGCTTGTTATAAACTAGATCAACTTTGCATATCATTGTCACGTGCACACACTCAGAGGTTTACTCGATGAAGTCACCACTTTAAAATCACAATTTGATTTTATTGTATGCTCACATATATACAGGGAAAGTAATGTGATCCCTGACTTTCTTTCCAAGGAGGTTGCACAGCAGCACAGGGGGTAGTGGATGATTCAAGAATTCTGAGACCTGGAGTTCTATCAGTACTTCCATCATCCATTCATTGATCAGGATGGGGCAGTATCTGAATGATTTTCTTGGATCATTCGATGGCTTGAAGCATTTTTGTTTATTTTATGTTTTGAACTATATGGACATGTTATGTCATTACTTGTATATATTTATGTCTTTTAATGTATATAATGGATGATCTATATGAACACTAATCTGCATAGAATGGCTTGGTCCATTTCCCGTGATTATGCATTTTCACATGCAGATGATACAACATGTAATTTTCTTATTTTGGTAATGAAAAACACAATTTTTTTCTTGGAAAAAAAACAATAGGGTTCTAAGAGAGAATCATTTCCAAGAGAACAAGATGGAAACTAAATTTTCAAGACTAATTGAAGTTTGGTGAAACGCCAAATTAGCGTAAGGATTTTTTAAATAAAGGATGGAGTAATCTTTTGAAACAAGTCAGACAATAGAAGGATGCTTGTGGTGGAGTTTTTCAGCGATTAGATACTTTGAAGATTTGTGAAAGGAAGTGGGAGAAAAAATTTGTAACTTTCACACATCATGCATTGACATATGAATGGAAGAAATTGTTTCAAGGTGATAAGCGGAATGGTAACCAGTATGATAAGAAACAAAATATTTTACAGGTTTACAAGTGTCAAGTAGACAGGTTGAAGATAGCGGGGGCTCAAGGAGAAACGGTTGAAGGCAGTCAAAAGAAATATGACAAATGTGAAGGTATGAAGGAAGTCATTTGTCTTGGAAATGACTTAGATTATAGAACGCTGAAATGGATAATATATTATTTCACCAATGCAACTATGGAGGAGAAGATAATAGTGGAAGGAAATGACAATTTTATTGTGTCATGTGCATATCAACCATATGCACATTCAAAGGGTTTGAAGGGGGAGATAATGCAAAGTATGATTTGGTCCTAAATTATAAAACTTCAAATGGTAATTGTATTTTGCAAAATGTTTTTAGAGATGTGTTTGCTTGTGCAAATGAATATAATCCAAGAAGTATTGAAGATGGAGACGATCCAAAAGACGAGGCTTGGAATGGAAGAATAGGAGTTTTCACAAGTTTTACACAGGGCATTGTTGAAACAAAAGAAGATTTTTGGGAATGTAAGGATACAACATATCATCATATTTTTCCATCATATCAAGAAGGAAGTGGAAATTAGGGTATTGTTGGAGAGGATAAAGAGGCAGCTAAATGCAGCATGGATACAATAAACTATTGGTGTGACCTTGAATTTTTTGTAGTAAAAAGGAAACATATGGAGGATTTTTTTTTTTTTATGTTTGTAGTTGTGAGGATGAAAGGATTCCACTTGAAATAGTTAATATGTGGACAATAGAAGATTTAAATTAATTGTGTAATTTAACCTTTATAAGTAAGCAAGACAACGGGACATGGACTGTTACACAAGAGGAATTAAATGAAGCATTTTGGAGACAACAAATGATGATAGAAGCAACTAACAGTGGATGCAAGGAGCAGGATTTTGAATATTTTGGAACCTTAAGAAACCATTGATATAAGTTCCAAATATTCTATCAAGAAGTAATGTGTCTAATTCAAAGAGGCAGCAGTCAACAACAAGAAGGAGTGAAAGGAGCAAGATCGAGGATAAAGACTCTCAATTGGGTGTGGCAACAATAATAATTGCAACTATGGAAAGATGATTGATAAAGAAAACTGGAGTAGAGAGACCACACAAAAGAAAAAAACAAGTTTGGAACCCCAGATGGTTGTAGGCGATGAAAGAGAAACAACAAAACAGTAAAACAAATGGCAATCTACAACATAAAGTATGGGATCTAGGAGGACTACAGCAGTAAAAATCTCATGAGCGAGAGATCATGAAAAATTTATTCCTTTTGAGTATACTGTAGGAGCACAATAAAACCCAATTGGCCAAGAAGGTCAATCCTTTTTACTAGAGGAGTTGGTTCCTGAAAGTGTGGATTTGGTTAGATTAGGAAAACTCTTCGTTTGCCATGTGATCTATTTATTGTTAGGAATTTGTTAAGAGAGGGTTGAGGAATTTGTTCGAGAGGTTTTATTTTGAAGCCATTAGGAATTTGTTAAGAGAGGGTTGAGGAATTTGTTCGAGAGGTTTTATTTTGAAGCCAGGGCTATTTATCCAAAATCCATTGATCTAGAACAATGCCCACTCATGCATATATTTATGCATTGAATTTAATAAAACAAGCAGAGTGGAGAATGAGTACAGTTTTGAATTGAATGGATTATGGTAAAACCAGTCCTTCTGCCATCTTTCCTTTTTATTTAATTGAATTCATGTGTATATTATAACCCTTGCAGGGGTCTATGTTACGCCCTGGACTCTTATTTAAGCCTTTGTAACTGAGACAAAGGAATTGACACCCTTATGAATAATGTTGTATAATCTTATGTTGGAACCTTTGAGGACTTGAGATTAGAGACAGAGTCAGTGGAAGAGTGTCCAAGACCTCGGAGCGAGAGGCATGTAAGTGTAGAATACCCGAGATCAAAATATACAAGCAGAGGAGGTGAAAACTTAGAAATTTCTCCTCTGGATATAATTATGTAATCTGACAGGAGTCGAGAGATGGAACCAAGGTTCCGTCAATAAATATCTGTCACAAAACGTAGGCCAAGCTGACATGTCTTGGGAGTCTTTCCCCAAAAGGTTAAACAAGTTGCAAACAAGGAAAGCATCGGGATGATTTGGATGTCAGGATGACGTGTGAGTTCATCCAATACAAAGAGCGACAGGATGAGTTGGAGAATTTTATTGGAAAACGAGACTAACGAGTGGGCCCTCTAATGTTTCCGACTCAATCCGAAATGGAAGGCCCTTGCGCATAATTAGAAGGAGCGGGATGATAAGGATTGATCGAATGTGGCAATTGAGCAATGAGAAACAAGTTGGGGTGATGTGTACACAAATGACATGTTAAGTGTCTACCCATTTTCTTCCCGGGGTTAATCATTGTGGTCACAAGGGTTGGTCATGTTGCAAGAAGTGGGAGGACAGATGATAGCACTAAGAGCTAATAAAATAAGGGTACTCAATATATAAAAAATATGCTTGCTCGTTGTCAGCAAACATTAAATAAAGGACTCGAGCATGTGGCTTGCGCTTTGGTGCAAGGTAAGCCCCTAGGAGGGGCTTACCTTGCACCAAAGCCACATGATATATATATATATATTAGCTCTAGGGCTATACATATGGGGTTTTTTGGATGCAGTGGTTATTTTGGGAGTTTTGACTCCAAATTTGACATAGATTAAATATGGTGGTTTTGGAATGAATTTGAGGGTATAATTTAAATTAGAGTGGATATAGATAAAAGCTTTAGGCATACATCAACCTTTCTTCCTATGGACTCTCTTCTCCTACAAGTGAGTTAAATTTCTTTGCACTATGGTATCTTGGCATATATGTGGTTATGCCAAGCATAAATGATAATGTGTGTAGTTTGTGGATGAACGCAGGGTGGCCTTGTAGCATCTTATTTCAGCTATTTTCTTGGTTAAAAATTCTTATAAGTACTCCATCTCAAGCTTTGGAATCTGGCTCAAAGGTGACATCTACAAGTAATAGTGGCTATAGGTTATCTATGATTGGGTGGAGAGTTGAAGTCCCACTCTTAGTTGTCAACCCTATTTGCCACATAAGATAAGTTATCTAACTATCCTTCTAATGTTTGAATGACATGAATATTTCAACATGTTGGATACAAGCTTTTATCTGTTAAGAAATGTGATTTAATGTGTATTAATAGATACTAAGTTCCTTGTATAAATTCTTGAAGGAATGGTTGAAACTCTATGATTATTGTGTGAGCATGAGTAACAGTGATTTTAAGCTCAAACACCTAAATGAATATTTATGTGCATTCATGAGATTCAATGAAATTGTTAGTTGGTATGTACTATGGAAATGTGTGTGTATATGTTGTGTGTGATTGATAACAACATTATTATGTAATTATGATGTGATTGAGGAAACTGGTTAAGTTCCCTGTGATTCACTGAAAGGCACTGAGGTGCTTTCTCTATGTATTTAATGGGTAAGTAGACAACCTGAGATTTGTATTGCCCCAATGAACTGTGGAGATAAACTAATTGTGTGCTTCAATGGTCCTTTAGATCGCATGTGTGCAATGAATCGTGGATTACGTGACCATGAAGTGCGGGAAGCATATACGAGATTTTGAAGATAAAGTCTCGATAAGACAAGGAGGCCTTGGTCTATGCGAGATTAATTAGAAATTCGAAAAAAATTCCAAGCGTGAAATGCTTGCAAAACAGAGTGGGATCATTGGCGGGACCCACTAGATTGCTAGGTCAGCAGTCGGGCTTGTCGTCCTGAACGTCGCATGCTCGATGATTCCACCCCTGACCAAGTGATATGGCAGAGAAAGGATGAGTTGACCCCTAGGACAGGGGTCAGGCCCCTTTAGTTGAATGGAACATGGGTACTCATCGAACGACAGAAATTGACTCACCCAATCGACATTGATGGGATGGAAAGGCCTATCCACTATAATGTCAACAATGGGAGAGGGAAGTCCCACATGAATGATAACCATTGATTAACTAATGGTCAGGATACCAATGGGGCCTTCCCCCCTTTGACGTCAGCATGGTAGGAGAAGGGTTTCACTGTGGGATATAAGTCCTAAGATGAGGCGAGGATCAGCAAACCATTGGATCGTTTCCTTAGAACCGTGAATCGAAATCATCATAATGCCTCCCCACACACCCCTGTAACATCAGCGAGGGAGGGGGGGTCATGCTATTGTGTTGGGACCATTGGATGAGACCCATCGTGGGGATCATTGGATTTACACCCCAGAACCGTGAACTGGAACTAAAATAGCAGACCCCCTCTGTGATTTTAATGAGATGGGAATGCGCTTTTGAATGACAGTTGTTGATCGTATTAGTGGTCAAGGGTCATTAGATGATGGAGGACCATGATTATATATATATATATATATTCATTTTTATATTTATATATGGAGGGGTAAAGCAAGTGTGGGGTATTGAGGCACAACGTGGCCAAGTGCCATTGGATTTCTTGGAGCCTCAACTGCATTGCAGAAAAGTGACATGCCATGTGGGCACCAAATGGAGACCACGTGGCAAGGAAAGAGAGGTCGGACATTTGAATAAATAAAAACTTTAAAGGGCCCTAAATCGCACTTCTAGAGTCCAAATTGGATGAAATTTATATCACTAGAAAAGTCTCACTAAGATAGATACAATGATGACATTGAAATTGAGTTATGGAAACTTAGAAGAAATTCAAAAAAAAAAATACCCCATTTCTCTAACTGTACCAAGGAATTTGGGTTAGCATAGTGAACACATCCCTAAGGATAAGGGGGGTGTGTTACAGCTCAACGTTTTGGGGATCCTACTTTCAAACAATAGACAAGGTTTGATCAACAATCGAAACATGGGGTTGCAACCACTCCAGCTGATGTGAGGGCAATTATTTCTAGTATAGAGTTTACACAATCCTCCCCAAGTACTATTCATGATTCCTTATCAACATTACCCACTTTAGTTTTCTCTGGTTATGACATGGAACATGTGGGTAGTACATTTCCTATAAAATTTTCTAAGAAATTGTCTTAAGAACATATTCCCCCCTTTAAAAATCTTGTGATTCAATCTAGTTCTATGGGTATTTCTACTATTTTTAAATCCCTTGCACATATGTAGGCTTGTCTTTCTACTCTAGAGTCTGTGATCCCCATGGGTATGGCGAGGGGGTTGCGGTCTTCACAATTTGCATGTAAATGTCAGTTCTCCTTCGAGTATTAGGTCTCCTGAGATTCGTTTTGGCACCTAAAATGGTGAAAATTCCCCAACAAATTCGATGGGTAGTGACCTTGAGATTCTTCATCACAACCCAACTCTAGATATTTAGCCGCTTACTATCATTCAACTACAGTCTCCCTAGATTGTTTTTCCATTAGCCCTAACTATATGAAGAATGTTACCATTAGGAACAAACAGCGGGGTAGAATAAAAGTGGTTCTTTCGAGGGGACAATTTTCTTCTGGTCAATCTTTAAAATTCTTGGATTATTTGGAACTTCATGATAGATCTTCCCTTGAATACTTTGAATTGTCGGCCCTTAAATAATTTAAACTCGTAAGCCATATTCCTCCATGAAGATTATGTCCCTTCATATCCAAGGATTGGGGAATACCCCTAAATGAAATTCCCTTAAACATTTGGTTTGATGCATAGACCATCAATTATTGTGTCATATTTGTACATCCTTCAATCCTATCCCCAGTTGTTCTTAAGGGGGGATGTTAGGATATTCCAACACATAGGAAATAGTTAAGTATAACTTGGTCTAGTATAGAGTTAGGTAAAGTGTGTTTCTTTACTATGTACTTTTGTAACATATAATCTGACGATCACGATATGTTCTAGACATGAAATGATCTAACGGTTCATTCTCTCCTCGATATTACCGACACTTGATCCATGGCTTAACACCCGATTGGTCCATGATCTCTATTTAAAGAGCATGGAGGGTCATTTTTAAGGTGACCATTCATGAGAGAAGTTTATGTAAATTTTCATTCTTTTATTGATAAATTACCTGAAGTGGTCGCGTTTGCTGAGGATGTGGATTGTTTCCCTCTTTAAGGGTTTTAACCGCATCAAGAATATTGATGTATTGATCTGTGATATGTTTGTAAGCGGTGTCCTTTGGTGTTCTATCTGAGGAACTTACCTTGTAAATTCCTACATGGTATCAGAGCAATTTGAGGGCCGCATCCGTTGGTAATCCAAATCTGAAGCTTGTACAATTGCATCTGACTGTCGTGTCCTACATCTAGTGTTTCTGACCGCTTTCGGGCCGAGAAGATTGTTCTATTGTGTTAGGAGCATCTGTTCTAGTGAGAAACCCCTTTCGTTTCACGCAAAAAGGTTTCTGGTAGCCCTAACTACATCATTTTTAAGATCTGGAGGTATACAATCTTTATTTGCAGTTTTAGTTATTTATCTCTCTGTTTATTTCAGTTTATTTATCTCTCTGTTTTTTATTACTAGACCTATACCTTTCATTTATGCATATGCTCTTTGCCCCTTGACTTTGTACAATCTAGGCAAATCAGAAACATAAAGGAAGGATTTTCCTCATGTGTATGCTCTTTTTCGTTGTGCCTTAGTGTGATCTCCAAAAATCAGAAACATTGAGCAAAATAGTTAGTTTCTGGCAAAAGCTAACTTCAAGCCATAAGGTATGTTTCTTTTGCGTATCTGTGTTGGATTGTGTGGCTTTTTGTTTTGTAGGCAAAAAAGGTTTTTTCAAGTAAGCACGCACCTTTAAAAAAAAAAAAAAAAACCCCTTTTTTTTTCCAAAATTTGCCAACCTTTTAAACTAACTCACTTGGTCCAAAGTTACTTTATGATAATAGAGGGCTTGGGTTCAAGTCTCTCTTTTTGTTGAGTTATTTTTAAAGTTATTTTATGTAAAAGTGTTCTCACCCATTATAAAAAGTGAGTCATTTATAATTCTAAAGTCTCTTTATCTTTTATTTAAGCTACAATTTAGTGAATAGTTCATAAAGTACCATTGTAAAAGTGACTTTCACTAATTTATAAAAATGACTTACATAAAATATTTTTTTTAAGTGAGCTAATTAGATTAAGATTGGAGGGAGGGGACGAGATTTTGTTTTAAATATAACATTATCATTCCCTTTCGTACATTCACGCACTTCGTCGGCATCTTCAACAACTTTTCTTCAAAAAGCCATAACTTCTTCATCCAGAAACCGTTTCTTTAATCAATCTAATTTTTCGAGATCTTTCCATTGGAAAACTTAGTTTCAACATCTACAGATTTAATTTATGTTAAAATAGAAAGTCCATGCCAAATTATTCTTGACAGCACCAACTACTTCCATTGATGGTCCTACGTTGTGGATTTACTTAGAAGTAAAGGTCTTTACAGAATAGCCTCAGGCCAAGAAACTAAACCTAAAAATGAAGATAAGACAGCGAAATGGGAAAATATGCAAGATCAAACACGTGGGTTGATAGGGATGTCTATTTCTCCAGACCTTAGATTCCATATCGTAGAACTTGATACCCTAATGAAGCAATGAAACAATTCACTAATGTTTTTGGAATTAAAAATGAAATTAGAGTCCATCAACTCGAAAATGAGTTGCTTACGTTGGACCCCAATAATTTTTTTTCCATCGAAGATTTTTGGTCCAAGTTCAAAACCCTTAGGATTCTCTTGGAAGGTGTTAAGGTTAAAAAAGAAGATGGTAGCCTTATCTATTCCATTCTTACTAAGTTGGGACCAGCCTACTTTGTGTTTCTTTCCGCCTTCCATTCTACTAGAGAAGCCTTTATTTCTCAAGGAAAAGACTACAAGTCCCCCTCTTTTGATGCCTTTTGTGATTCTTTAATAAGAGAACAAGAAAAACTCTTACATCTTGGT
>APFE031741602.1:199242-282893 GCA_000404065.3 Pinus taeda | reverse complement strand
AAGTGAGATGGAGATGGACCTGATGATGGCTCAGGAGCTGGAAAATCAGATGAAGGAATAGGATGGGAAATGAGAGGGTTGGAGGGTAAATGAGTGAGACAGAGGTTAAATAGGACTTGAGGATAGATCAAGAAGAAGAAGAAGAAAATGGTTTGAGAAGGAGCAACACAAATGAAACAAATGACTTATGCATCAAAACGAGAAATTCATTAACCTATGATGATTGTGCCATGAAACCTATGAACAGAAATGGAAAACAAGAAATGAAACCTATGTGAAACAATTATGAAACTAAGTATTTATAAAACCAAACATGCATCCAAACTGATATCAAGTTCTGCAAATGAGATTCAAACACTAATGATTGCATGGTGAAGCAAAGAAAGTGTTTTTGTTGGCAGCAAGGTTACATTGGTCCCAGCTCATGATTCCACTGAAGGGGAGGTGAGATCCAAAGTACTTGGTAGCCTTTTTCTGGATATATTCCCTGTGATTAACCTATCAAGCAAATCTGAACATTAAAAAACCTTTTCTAATCATCAAAAGCAACCTAAACAACAACGCATCATTTAAATCCGAATAGCAGATTTTATTACGAGAATGCAACAAAGACACATAAATATAAACAAGGGAGGTACTGGGCGCTTGAGATGGGCCCAACCCCAAGAACTACAGCCTCCCAAGAGAGATTTAGAGCTGGTGCAAAGCTGGATCCATCTTTATTAACCAAGAATGAAAAGTTACATCAAGACTGTCCACAAGGAGAGCTTGAGAAAGAGCTGAAAAGCAAAACTAAATCCATGGCCTACTAACAAATCGAATTACAAACTACTAACTAATGGCTAAAACAAAATGACTAACTAAGCTACAAAAATGCCTAACCACTAGCTACACAAAAAATGACTAACCTCAAATGAGGTCTCAAGCCCTCTTATTATACAATTTGAGGACCCACAGTCCTCCTAGAATTTAGGACTTGGCTGCCAAAGACTTGTAGTTAACAGCAGTCCACTTACTTGCTTGGCTGCCCTGTGCTCATTGAATTTGGTGGCCTTGGGAAAATCCGAACTGATGGTGGAGAATTCGAGTAAGGCCCATAAATGAGGGGCCCAACCTTCCTACAAATCCTCTAGCTTGTTCTCCCACGAATTTGGCTGCCAAGTGCTCATTAAGACCTTCAAATTTGTCTCCAAGTTGACCAACAAGGCTACACAAAGCCCCCATTAGACTTGTTGGCATAATGACTAACCAAATTCACTCTATTAACATAAAAATAATAAAAAACATGTAATAAACAAATGAGAATGGTGGATTAAGTCAAATTAGGAGGTTGAATGAGCCCAAATAATTGTCCATTTTTGGGGCTCATCACCTACATTGTGGATTTACTTAGAAGTAAAGGTCTTTACAGAATAGCCTCAGGCCAAGAAACCAAACCTTGAGATGAAGATAAGGTAGCCAAATGGGAAAATAGGTAAGATCAAGCACGTGGGTTGATAGGGATGTCTATTCATCCAGACCTTAGATTCCATATCACAAAACTTGATACTCCTAATGAAGCAATGAAACAACTCACTAAAGTTTTTGGAATTAAAAATGAAATTAGAGCCCATCAACTCAAAAATGATTTTCTTACATTGGACCCCAATAATTTTTCTTCCATTGAAGATTTTTTGTCCAAGTTCAAGGCCCTTAGACTTCTCTTGGAAGGTGTTAAGGTTAAGAAAGAAGATGGTAGCCTTATCTATTCCATTCTTACTAAGTTAGGATCAGTCTACTCTGTGTTTGTTTCCACCTTCCATTCTACTAGAGAAGCCTTTATTTCTCAAGGAGAAGACTACGATTCCCCCTCTTTTGATGCATTTTGTGATTCTTTAATAATAGAACAAGAAAATATCTTATATCTTGGTCTTCTTAATCTTGGAAACTCTTCTAAGAAAGCCTTAGCCGCCCAGCAACAACCAAATTCAAAGTATCCTAAGAAGCAGTATCCTAAAAAGAATGGTCTTAAACCAAACAAGGGTCCTAAGCAATTTCAATCTCAAAATGAAAAATCATTTCAACAAAATGATAAGGCAAATAAAAACAAAGGGAAGAAGATTGATAGACATTGCCACTTTTGTAATCGATATGTCCACTTAGAATCCAAATGCTTTAAGAAGATGGAAGCCTTGGAAGCAACAACGAAGAAGCATAACATCCATTTGGAGCACTCTTCAACTTCAACTTCATCTTCAGTAATATCACTTTCTGCATGTGGTTGTCAAGCATCTCAATCTGGTTATGCACTAAATGTATCTTCTTCTTCTCATTCTCATGAGTGGCTCATTGATTTTGGAGTTTCTTATCACATGGACAAAAACAAAGCCATGTTTTATTCTTTAAATGATTGTAACACCAAAAATATATATGTTGGTGATGATAGATCTCTTAGTGTTGTAGGGACTGGAATTGTTCATCTAGACAATGGTCAATTTAATGATGTATTATGTGTTCCAACCTTATCCTGCAACTTGCTATCTGTATATCAGATAACTCATTCAGGTGAAGGTAAAACCGTTGAATTTTCACCTCACGATGTTGTAATTCAGGACCTAAGAGATCCTAAACAAATTTTAGCTATTGGCATGCTGATGATTCTACAAGGTTGTATAAGTATAACAACTTTGGGTCATCAACTCTTCCCTCGGTATTTGTTGCTCATAATGATGAAGTGAGCAAACTTTGGCATGAGCGATTTGCTCACTTAAACTATCGCTCCCTTCAAATCTATGTAAAGAAAATGTGGTGCAGGTCTTCCTATGGTATCTTGCAGAGATGGTGTTTGTTCCAGATATGTACTCGAAAAACATCATCGAGGTAGTTTTGAAAAACATGCCTCTTAGCACACCTCAGTCCCTTTACAGCTTGTGCATAGTGATTTATGTGGTCCACTTCCAGTTGTTTCATTCTCTGGCTACAAGTATTTCTTAACTTTCATTGATGATTTCTCCAAACGCACTTGGATATACTTCTTAAAACTCAAGAGGGAAGTATTTAACATGTTCTTGGCCTTTAAGACTTTTGTTGAAAAACAATCTGGACATCAAATTCTTAAGCTAAGATCTGATAAATGGCAGAGAATATGTTAACAACAAAATCATCAACTTTTGCACTGAGCATGGAATTCAAATGCAACAACTGTTCCATATACTCCACAACGAAATGGTGTAGCTGAAAGGAAGAATCGCACCTTAAAGGAAATGGCTAATTGTATGCTTCAATCTAAAGGACTTAGTCTTAATTTTTGGGCAGAAGCAATTAACTATGCAAATTACATAGTAAATTGCACTCCTACTAAGGTTTTAAATAATATCACTCCAAAAGAAGCATGGAGCTCAATTAAACCAAATGTAAGTCACTTTTGTGTTTTTGGAAGTGAAGCATAGGCCCATATTCCCGATGAAAAACACAAATCCTTAGAGCCTAAGAGTGATATATTTTTGTTGGATATTCTGAAGATGTCAAAGGATGTAGAATTTTTTCACCTAAGTCCAAAAATGTTATCATTACAAGAGATGTAAATTTTGCTGAAAATATATCGGCCTACGAGCCTAGTTCGATGGATGTGCCACCTCCCTCTGTCCTTTCTACTTCTGAAAATATTTCTTCTTCAGATGATGACAACGAGGATGACAATCCTCCCCCACCTTCTCAGGATCCTCCTTCAACTCCTCAGCTTCCAAAATGGGTCTATGCTACTCAAGATGCAGCAGGTGCTCTTGTAGGTGATCCTACAGATCAGCGACGTACACATTCTCAGTTCGATAAAGTCTCTTCTTTACTGGTTCAAGCTTCAGCGAATTGTGATTCTGACACCTTTGCAGAAGCTTTAGGCCATCCAGATTGGGACGCAACCATGAATGAAGAATATCATTCATTATTGGCAAATGATACATGGGATCTTGTTCCTCTTCTAAAGGGATGAAGACTTGTCAGATGCAAATGGGTTCACAGAACCAAGTTTGGACCAGATGGAAAAGTTGATAAACATAAAGCTCGTCTTGTTTCTAAGGGTTTTTCACAAGTTGAAGGCATTGACTATACTGAAACTTTCTCCCCTGTTTCCAAAATGAACTCTATCCGCCTTCTTCTTTCCCTTGTTGCCTCTTTCAAATGGGAAGTCCATCAAATGGATTTTAAATCCGCCTTCTTACATGGGGACTTGCATGAAAAAATCTATATGGAACAACCTCCTAGCTTTATACAAACAGACTCCAGCCTTCTTTATCAACTTAAGAAATCCCTTTATGGTCTCAAGCAAGCCCCTCAGGCTTGGTATGCCAAAATGGATAGCTCTCTTTTAGATATTGGTTTTTCTAGGTGTCATTCTGACAATATTGTCTACACCAAGAAAGTGGATAAGTATCTTATCATTCTTTTTCTTTATGTTGATGATCTTACCCTTACTGATAGTGATCCCAACCTTATAAACCATGTGAAGCCCAGCCTTAAAAATAATTTTGAAATGACAAACTTAGGACACTTGCATTATTTTCTTAGTCTTCAAGTCTTGTAAACCAAGGAAGGTATTTCCCTTTCCCAGTCCAAGTATGCATGTGATCTTCTACGCCATTTTCACATGGAAGACTGTAAGCCAGCCCCTTCTCCCTTTCATTCTAGAGCCAAACTTTCAGTGACTTCTACTTCCCTTGAAGTTGATGCTACCTTATACCGTCAACTTGTAGGAAAAATTTTGTATCTAACCCATAATCATCCTGACCTTTCCTTTTTTGTTGGCCTTATAGCTCGGTTTATGCAAAACCAACATGAAAGTCATTGGAAAGCAGCGAAAAGAATACTTCATTGTGTTCGAGGTACAATTCATTTTTGGATTCATCACAGTGCAGAAGCATCTCCTCTATTGGTTGGTTTCATTGATTCTGATTGGGTTGTGACCCTGATGATAGGAAGTCTACTGCAGGTTATGTCTTCACTCTTGGTTTTGGACCTATTACATGGGCTTGCAAGAAACAAAGTGCCATTTCTCTTTCTTCAGCAGAAGTAGATTATCGTGGTGTTGTAGAAGCTAGTAAGGAAGCCTTGTGGCTTCGTTAGATCCTGTCAGAGTTTGGCTTTCAGCAGCAACATCCAACTACACTTTGCTGTGGTAATCAAAGTGCCATTCAACTCTGCAAAGATCCAGTCCAACATCAATGTAGCAAACACATTGAACTACACATGCACTTCATCAGAAAGCTCATTCATGACCATGTTCTTGAAGTGCAATATTGTTCAACCAATGATCAACTTGCAGAGATCTTTACAAAGGCTCTCATAGAGGCAAAGTTTACTAAACTTCAATTTATGGTTGAGTTCATGAAGTTGTCACTAAGGGGGGATAGGCTCTAATGCCTCCTTCCTTCTCCTATTGTGTCATATTTGTACATCCTTCAATTCTATCCCCGGTTGTTCTTAAGGGGGGATGTTAGGATATTCCGACACATAGGAAATAGTTAAGTATAACTTGGCCTAGTATAGAGTTAGGTAAAGTCTGTTTCTTTACTATATACTTTTGTAACTTACAATCTAACGGTCACGATATGTTCTAGACATGAAGTGATCTGACGGTTCATTCTCTCCTCAGTATTACCGACACTTGATCCGTGGCTTACTCCCTGATTGTTCCATGATCTCTATTTAAAGAGAATGGAAGGTCATTTGTAAGGTGATCATTCATGAGAGAAGCTTATGTAAATTTTCATTCTTTTATTAATAAATTTCCTGAAGTGGCCGCGTTGGCTCAGGCCGTGGACTGTTTCTCTCTTTGAGGGTTTTAACCACGTCAAGAATATTGGTGTATTGATCTGTAATCTGTTTGTGAGCGGTGTCCTTTGGTGTTCTATATGAGGAACTTACCCTGTAAATTCCTACATTTTGATCAAGGAGACAATGCTTATTTGTACAAGGGCCCAACCATATTTCTTGAAATTGTGTCTGGGGTGGAAATTTTGTTCGACTAATGCTCTTGGTCCCTTGAGGGGTCTAGCCGCTATATGGGATCTTCAGATTATTGACTTTCTATATTTTAAACTTTTGCCAAGCATCTTATTAATGGGTTTCTACAGGGGATCTAAGGTCATATTTCACATCTTGAATGTTTATGCTCCTTATGATTCTAGAAAGGATTTCTAGAATAGGATAGATGAATGTGGTTTGTTGAAGATTGGGTCCTTAATTGTGGTTGGGGATTCAAATTTCAATATTTCTGTAGATTTGGTATGGGCGTCAGGGAGTAAATTGGACCCTATGGGGACTTATTTCATGGATTTTAATGAAATGAACATTTTTTTGTTATTCACTCAGTGCATCTTATTCCTAATTGTAGGAATGGGTGTTTTCGTTGGGAGGGTATTATAAAGCAATTGGAAAAATTCATGGTTCATGAAAACTTGATGGTACAATTCCGCTTGATGCGCTCTTGGGTCACCCTTGTGATGATGTCTAATCATTCTCCAAACTTTTTACAATGGAGGGTTCAATGTGTTTGGAAGGATCACCATTCTAAATTTAATCATTCTTAGTTAAATGAAAGTGAATTTTTGCAACTGGCTAGAGATACATGGTCTAGTATTGAATTCCATAAAGGCACTTCTAGGAAGGATGTTGTGTGCTTAAAATTAAAGGAATTAAAGAATGTGGTCCATAGGTAGGAAAGAGATAAAAAGCACATACATAGAAAAGAACTTTTTGAAATTAAATAGGTTCTATTGTTGTTTTCTAACTCTGCAAAAGATTCTAGATTCTTCTGGAGTGTTGAACACCAAAAGGTCGTGGACCTGAAGGCTTATAAGATATATATTTTAAAACTACAAGAATATGAATTGTGACTCAAGATTTGTGCCATCTGGATTGCAGGTGGTGACAACAACACAAAAAAATGCATAGTTTTTCTTCTCAGAGGAGTAAAAACACTATTTGCGACCTGACGGATGGAGAGAGAAGGAAAGTTTACAAGCTCCTGGATCTCCACAAGGAGGCTATCCAATATTTTGGGAGCCTTTTCATGCAAGGGATGAGGTGGACACCCACAATGATGGGGGTTTGTTTAGTCATATCCTCAAATGTTCTTTGCAGAAGATGATGGTTTTATTGGGCAGTTGATCACTATTGAACAAGTGACATATGTACTTAAGTATTTTTCTAAGGAAAAATTCCCAGGGCCATATGGGTGGACTGTTAAAATTTTTTTACATTTTATGGATATAATGGGACCAGATTTGCTACAATTACCTAAAGAATCACGGACATGGTGTAAAATCTTGGGTGCTTTAAATTCTACCTTTATTGCTTTAATTCCAAAGGTTTTTGAGGTGATTTATTTCCAATATTATTGGTCTATTTATCTGTGCAATATTGCATACAAATTGGTTTCAAAGATTATTGTTACTCAGATGAAAGATAAGCTATCAAATTATATCACCACTGGAAAAATTGGTTTTTTTGAACATCACCAAATCCAAGATTTGTGGCCATTTTTCAAGAATGCATGCATTCCATAAAGGTCAGAAAGAAGGAAGCTTTATTATTAAAGTTGGATTTTCATAAAGCATAGGGTTGTATGGATTGGGATTTTCTTCGGATGATTCTACACAAAATTAGGCTTTCAGTGAGAGTGGTTCACTGGATTATGGCATGTGTCACTTTGGTTAATTATGCAGTCTTGATCAATTATGTGCCTTCGAGTTTCTTTAAGGCATCATAGGGGGTTGCGACAAGGATGCTCTTTATCCCCCATCTTATGCCTTTTGGTGATTGATGGGTTGAGTAGGAGGATTAAAGAGGCTAAAACTGGGGGTACTTTTGTGGGTATAAAGGTCACAAAAGATATCTTCATAACACATCTTATGTTTTTAAATGATGTTCTTCTCTTTGGGAAGGTATCCAGAGTGGAGTGGATGCACATATATTAAATTATCTCTCGATTCGGCGATGCTTCTGGGCTTTATATGAACAAATCTAAATCCTTACTTATTCAAGCATCCTTTGAACCAATATATATTTCAGATATTGCTGGTATTTTTTTGTTGAAGTGGCTTCAATGGACAGTGGTTTCAAATACCTTGGCTTCTATATGAAACTAAATAATTATGGTATTCAAGACTAACACTGGTTGATTAAAAAAATTGAAAGAAGATTGAATTATTGGTCACATAAATGGTTGTCTCTTCGCAGTAGGTTGATTTTAGCTTAGTCGGTCTTGCAAAACATTTATTTTTATTGGATGCATCTATACTTGCTACCCAAACATAAAATTAAGAAGATCAACTCCATTATATCAAATTTTATCTGGTCTAGATCAAAAGGTGCTAATAAGATTCATCTTGCATGTTTGGAAGATATTTCCTTGTGGAAAGAGGAGGGCAAATAGGGCTTAAAGAATATTGAGAAATTTAGGTGAGTATTGGTGATAAAGATCTTTTGGCATGCTTTATTTGGAACTGATATATGACAAAAGATTAAAAAGGGAAAATATCTTTAAACCAAAAATGGATCAAGGCTGGGGCTCGAGCTCCTAGTATTGTCTCATATATCTAGAATTATTTCATGAAGGTGAAACATTGGTTGAATGGTAATTTGTGGTGGGAGATTGGATCAAGCACTGCAGTGGAAATTGGCTTGGACCCTATTATGGGTTTTCAGGGAAATCATACATTGCCTTTATTTATCATCAAGTACATCCATAACAAGAGTATTTATTTCCTAAATCAAATTCAAATTGCTTATGATCCTATTTACCAATACCAACTTAGATATGCTCTTGTGATTTTGGATTAATTGGAGAATTAGCAAAGATGTAGGATAAGTATGTGGTTATCTTATGCCTAGTAGTCATCACCTTGGTGAATAAGGTTGATATCTTCAAATGGGATGGAAAAATTGTAAAGGGACAAATCTTTGTTGAGGAGATCTACAAGTATATTTCTCTATCTCACCAGGTTTTGGTGGATAGATGGTGGTACAAGGAAATATGGTCATGGAATATGCCCTTGAAACTCAAATGTTTTAGGTGGTTGGTTTGGAGAAATATGATTCTAACATGGGAGAAACTCTACCGGAGAGGCTTCATCAAAACTAGCAGATGTATTATGATCAAGGGAAAAAATGAGAATGGCATACACTTATTTCTCAAGTGCCCCTGTGTTGTAGCCATTTTAATAGATGTATTGCAAAGACTAAACACAATGTGGTTTGGGAATTTACATCTATTGAAAAATTTCTATAGGTCCAGAAGTCGGAATATAAGAAAGTTAAATAAATTCCTTTCTATTTTTTTGGGGCAATTGGAGAAGCAGAAATGCCTTCATTTTTTAAAATATTGCATATGACATTCACGGAAATTGCATCAACAATTGTGCATATTTCAATGAATCTAAACATGTGTCACATAAAGAATTACAACACTGCCTTTAGCTAATAAATTGTTGAAGCGGATATCTTGCTAGATTTTGATGGGGCAACACATCTAAATATATGCGAAAGTGGGGCATATATTGTCATGAATCCAGATCTATATTATCTTTTTAGTTGGAATAGTTGTACATGTACAAATACTCGGGCTGAGATCATTGCACTATGGGGAATATTATTTTGTGTTAGAAGGCTATCTATTGATACATTGGATGTTTTCAAGGATTCTGTAGCTACTATTGACTGAGTTAATGAAAAGTCCTCCTTTGAGCCTCCTATGCTTATTAACAAGATGAAAAAAATTAGAATGCTAACAATTATTTTCAATAAGGTGACTTTTTCCCATATATATAGGGACAAAATAGTATCGTTGATGCACTCTCAAAGCAAGGACATACATATTGACTAGGGGAGACCAATTTCTCTACATACAATTTAGGAATATTTGAAAGGAATGGAAAATTCTTATTTATATGAGCTCCTTTTATATGGTGTTGATATGTTTCTTCCATGTATGGAATATATATTTATCTTTTGTTTAATCGTCATTATTATATGTTGTTTTTTTTGTATAGACATCTTTTGGGACAAACTTCCAAAATCTGGAAATGTTGTATATTTTTTTAAATCAGCAAAGGACCTCACTGCTTGATTTTGAAATTTCAGTGATATGTAACTGGTTTTTCTTAATACAAAAACAAGTCCATTTTTCTTTCCTAAAAAATGTAGTCCAACATTGCATTCCATCTACCTCCTCCCTTTTTGTTGAGCCATTGGCCACTAGTTTTCAGCTTCCTTAGACTCTCCCACTTTATTACCCTACTAGTCCCCTACCCTTCCTCCATTCACTTTATGTGTTTTCCCTGTGTTTAGCCCCTACTTGCATGCCTAGCAACATTGTCTCCCTTCTCTTTCTTACAACAAATTTGTAACAATGTCACAAATGGGTTCTATTGTCCCTTCCCCAAGTCCCAATACATGAGATCCCTATCCTTATATGGGAGCTCAATTTAGTGCAGAAGCATTTGCATATAGGTACAAAGAGCTCACTCCTCATTTTGTTTAGGATGAATTCGAAGTAAAGGAAAGTGAGGCAAATGGAATGAAGATTTTTGTTTAACATGCATGAGGAAGAATAAGTAAGGCAATGGGTTCTAAATATGGGTAACACTTGTTCGAGGAAAACCTAAAATGCAAATAATAGGCATTTATTGATATCTATAAATGATAATACAAAAAGTGCTAGTAAAACACAATGAAGTCCATGAAGAAATTATTTTCTACATTAACGCTATGCAACAACATGTAAACAAAATGAACAAACACAATTTCGTTATTTGTTAAATTTTACGTTATAACTATTTTTTATTAATTTAATATATCCTTAAATTATAATATCAAGAATAAATAATTATTGTTATAACATATTAATTTTAAATAAAAAGACATTAATTTAATATATGGATAATCAAAAAATAAAAAATACTTCATTATTATGATGTATATTAATTTAAAAATAAAAATAAAAAATGAAAATGGCATAGATCCAAGTTATGATTGATGTAGCCAAAGTTAACCTCGCTACATATAGGGAAAAATATTAAAACTGAACTAAATTTGGCCATGTAAGAAGTGTGGGATAATTATGAATTCAATATTGGTACTTCTACATATACAAGCTTCAAGTCAAGGTGGATTGTGTTAAATTCCCCTCCCTTCTGTAATCCACGACCGGGTGTAGTAAATCATTTTATGTCCCAAAGCTAGTAATATTGCTTACTACGCTTGACAATGTATTCAGCTCCAAATGTAGTTATAACCATTGAAAAGGGAAATGGAGATAGAATGAGTGTTAGAAAGATATCTGGACATGGTAACTGGCGAGTTTGCATGACCTAGTGACTTGTGGGGGACAATCTGACACGAGCCCTTTACATTCAAAGAACATTAGAGACTATCTTAGAAGCTACACACGAAGAGAGAAACCATTATACTAGGAAGTGCTTCCAAATGAAAAAGTGCAACCTTTCAGATAAAACTGAGGGAAGAGATGGAAAATCAAATAATTCTTCACAACTTCCCCAACAATACTTACCAACATAGATCCATCTTAACCACGAATCCAACATGAGCAGAGAGGGATCAAATTTCTTCAAGTGCAAACTTAATGAGTGAAAAAAATATGTACTTTTTTTATTTTTTAAATTGTATTTTTGAATGGTATAGAGATTACATAACAATGTAATACATCAATATATTTTTTTTCTCGGTAAAATTAATCTATTATTTACAGAAACAGGATACAATTACATTCTTGCTGTTAAAAACCCAGGTACCTGGAGATTTTAGCAGCGCATAGCAGCAACATGCTCAGTTTAGGACAAACAGGCATTCATCTACCCAAAAAATTCCCTCGCAGGGGAGATCCAAAAAACACAGTGCCTTGACCTGGACACAATAACCCTTAGACCCCCGACTTGGACATAAAGCGTCGACCTGGACACCAAGCGTCGACCTGGACGCCGAGCGTCGACCTGGACACCGAGCGTCGACCAAAAAGTTCCCTCACAGGGTAGTCCCAAAAACACCGAATACCAACCTGGGCACAATGACCCTTTGAGCACCAGCGCCATGACACCTATACCCATTAATAACAAGACGCATTGACACTTGGACATGTTGACACAGAGACATATTGACCAAAATTTACCAAAACGAGCCATGTAACCTGGAGCGCAGACGCGACTAGTACTCCGGTACCTCCTCCATGATCCTACACCAGCCATACTCCTTCGCTTCCTGCTTTGGAACCTCCTCTGCAGCGTCCATGACAGGTTCTTTTCCAGCATCTGCCCTTTGGCTAACAGGATCACCCAAATCCTTCGCTAGAATAGCGGGGGGCATTTCCATGGCTCTCCTAGGTTCAGCAGGTGGAGAATTCTCCCTCTGTGCGCTGGACTCGCCCTCTTCCTGGGCTTCCTCGATTAAGAGCACAGAGACATGTGCATTGATTCTGGGGCGGTTCAGGGAGGCATTGAAGGTGAAAACCGCCGAATCGAAGGATGGCGAGGAAGAGGTCCCCGAAGGATGGGCTGGTAAGAATTGGCTTGGCCTGAGAGCCGTAAACGGGCAGTGACAGTGGCAATGGCAATGGGGGGATGTGTTCTCTGCAGCAGAAGGGCGTGAAGTCCCGCCACGGAACGAGCCGCGCCGACTGAGCATTCATTGGCGAACCATGGTTGCAGGGGAGTGCAGAACCAAGATGGAGTTAGAGCGACACAGAAAATGAATTGTTGGCGGGGGATGGTATGCAGCAGAATGAGGAGGGATCAAACAGACGGAGATGAGCCCAGCAAAGAGACGGAGACCAGGGACAGTCCAGGAAGTCGGGGGAGCGAAGGTGGCCTGAGAGTTCAGACCCAGCTTCCAGCTCCTTAGCATTAGTGAGACCTCAACCCAAACCTGAATTATCATTGCGATATCTTTGCTTCTTCCCTTACTAATACGAATTCCTCTACCTCGAAGCCCACCCGCATTTACTGTGGCCGCCATAAGAGCCGAAGGGCTGAACCCTGTGTTGCAGTCGATGGTGGGTGGAGCGTAAATGCTCCTGTGCTGGATGCATATGCTAATGTACCAGCGCCGTCGACGTTTAACTCCCTCCGATTTGGACACGGCGCAGGGGTGCCTGGCGGGCAGGTGGCTCACGCTACTTGCCCGTCCTATCTCATAACTGTCGCAGGTTGTCACCCGCATCCGGGGTAATACATCAATATATTTAAGTATATTGTCAATGTTAATTCATATTAAAATATTTTATTCATAACCTATATTGGATAATTTATTCTATACAACATTAAAATATTTTCTTGATGTCACTTATTAATGATATCAAGTGTTAAAATATGTTTGAAAAGTACAATGTTTAAACATTTTCTTCATATATATATATATATATATATATATATTACTTTTTAGTTACTTTACATGAAATTATAGTAGGTCATATGAACAACTAATTAAATATGCATAACAAATATTTTTTTCTTTTTTATTATAGCCAACATTGTTTTTCTAAAGAGAATATTTTATTTTTATTTTAAGACGGACGAACATACTTACACATTGCCTTCACACTGTGTTGCAGAATGAGCCTGTCAGCTCAATGAAAAGATCGATGTCATTCTTATTTACATCCAGACAGTGGTTTTAAGGCTTTACTATAAAATATTCCACGAGTTGGTTGTGGATACTTAAAAAGTTCTTGGAGACAAAGATTGGTCTTTGGGAGGACTTTGCCATGACTTATGGTAAAGTCCTACATGCCAAAGTCCTCCCACAAAACTACCTTTGTCTCCAAGAGCTTTCTGTGCATACGCAACCAACTCATCAAATATTTTATAGTAAAATCTCAAAAAAATTCCTCTGATTTTCACATAACCGACATTTCGAAGCAAACCATTCTAAAGAATGATGATTAACCTTTGAATGTCAAGAGATCCCAAGGAATGTTTGATGATATCAAGCCAATTATGTCAAAGATCCCAAAACAACACTAATAAAAATCTCCATAAAATGTTTGTAACCATGCAAATAGATGAATGTTTGTATGCTTTGATGATGAAATTCACTATATATGCATACAAGATTAATCTTTTTCCATGTTGTACCCCAACAATTTTGGTTTGCCCTTATATGTGAATTTACATAAGTACTCATCTTTCATAGAAGTGGCTTTATCTCACCTTCCCGCAAGACTCTTGTGCATACAAAAATGGCATTGATATTTTCATGGGTATCGTTGGGGAAGTTGTGGAGATTTATTTGATTTTCTATCTCTTCCCTCAACTCTATCTAAAGGGTCTCATTTTTCATTTGGAAGAACTTTTTAGTGTTAATGGTTTCATGCTTCGTGTGTAGCCTCTGAGATAGTCTCTAATGTTCTTCGATTCTAAAGGGCTTGTGTCAAATCAACCCCCACAGGGAATTTCTCTGCATCATATGAAAACTCGCCTATTGGTCATATTTAGATTTTTTTTGGCACTCATTCTTATGCCCATTCCCCTTTCCACTTCAATGGTTACAACCGTAGATAGATATGTCAAATCAACCCCCACAGGCAATTTCTCTGCATCATATGAAAACTCGCCTATTGGTCACATTTAAAAAAAAAAAATTGGCACTCATTCTTATGCCCATTCCCCTTTCCACTTCAATGGTTACAACTGTAGATAGATATGAATATATTGTGAAGCGACTGCAAAATAAGCAATTTCGCAATATTACCAGCTTCAAGACAAAGATAGGCTACAATAGAGAAGAATGCCATGGGAAAAACTACAGGTTGTCAAAATCCAAAGTCCAATAGTTTAATTTAACTTTATAATTTTATAGTGAAAATTATAATTATTAATTTTATTTTTTATTTTTATAATTTAAATTATGAAGAAATTCGAGCCTCTTTTTTATTTTTTATTTTAATTTTTTTATGCAAGTTAACTTAGTCAAACTATTTACATAACATAAGGACAAGAGCACCTTTCAACACAGTAAGCACCCTACCTAAATTAATGCCATATGCTATTGATGCATATGTATACCATCCAACTTAACATCAATATAATACATATATATATAATATATAATAATATATAATCACTAGTTGGGGATGTGTAATTCCATCTGTGCTCAATTTTGGAGTTGACACGTCTTTTAAAAAAATAATTTAAATAAAAAAAATGTCAATTATAAGATTATGTTGAGATCAGACAAGCACAACAGACAATAAAACTAATCACAGACATAGCAAGAGATAAGGATGGAAAACAATGGAGAACAAAAGAAATAACACATTTTTATTAATCATGGAAGACCTTGCCTTGGCTTGTATTCTAAGGCTCAGGGAAATACAAATTTATAAATGAGCACAGAGATGATAAGAATTAGCTACATGTAAAATTCATGTGGGCAATGTAGTAGATTTGGCTGCAAACATCATCAATCGTGGACGGTGATACCTTTTGGCCCGGGCAGCAGTCGATGATCGTTGAAGATGGCAGAGTGTCGGTGTTGGAGCAGTACGCGTCGGGTTGGCTTCACATTTAACATTCTCCCACTTGAAGCCAAATAAGAGCCATGAATCAAGTCACATTGAGTCCTATAATGCCTCTACATAACTCATGTTTATTTCTTGGTAGAATCTTAATGAGCATATCAACAAGGTTCCTATTTGTATGGATCTTTTCCAAGGATAATTGTCCTTCCTCCAACACATGTCGGATCCTATGGTACCTTAAGTCAATGTGCTCGGTTTTTTAGTGAAATGCTAGGTTTCTTGCCAAGTGAATGGCACTCTGACTATCACAATATAGCACATACTTGTCCTACTTTATTCCTATATCTCCTAGGAATCATTGCATCCACAACATCTCTTTACAAGCCTCTGTTGCAGCTATGTACTCTGCCTCTTTTGTACAGAGAGCTACTATTCTTTGTAGCCTTGACATCCAAGATATTGTTGCTCCTGTAAATGTATACAAATAATCTGTAGTGGACTTTGTGGTGTTGATATCTCCAGCCATATCTGCATCTATAAATCCTTCAAGCATAGTCTCATTATGACCAAAACATAAACAATAATAACTAGTACCCTTGAGATACCTCAAAGTCCATTTTATTGTTTGTCAATGTTGTTTGTCTGGATTGACAAGGAACCTACTCACTACTCCCACTGAATATGCAATAAATTTTTACCAACAAGAATTTTTAAGCTCTTCTCGCTAAACGCTTATGCCACAAATCTGTTGAATTTCCTTCTTTTGTGACAGCAGCGAACTCTGATTTTCCTATCATTGCCTTCAATGTATAATGTCTTGAGTCTTTTGGCCACGACCAATGCTCCTTTTCTATATTTCTATCCTCCTTTTCCAAAGCTTGTGGAATAGCCTTCATCATCAAGTTAGCTTAGTCAAACTATTTACATAACAAGAGCACCTTTCAACACAATAAGCACCCTACATAAATTAATGCCATATGCATATTGATGCATATTTATACCATCCAACTTAACATAAATAATATATATATCTTAATAGTATACATCACTAGTTGGGGATGTGTAATTCTGTTTGTGCTCAATTTTGGGGTTGACACGTCTTTTAAAAAAATAATTTAAATAAAAAAATGTCAATTATAATAAAAAGGTAGATGATTATGTTGAGATCAAACAAGCACAGTGAACAATAACACTAATCACGGACACAACAGGAGATGAGAATGAAGAATAATGGAGAACAGAAGAAATAACACATATTTTTATTAATCATGGAAGGCCTTGCCTTGGCTTGCATTCTAAGACTCAACGAAATACAAATTTATAGATGAGCACAGAGATGATAAGAATTAGCTACATGTAAAATTCATGTGGGCAGTGTGGTAGATTCCGTTGCAGACAACATCGATCGTGGACGGCAATACCTTTCGGCGTGGGCAACGGTCGATGATGGCTGAGGACAGCGGAGTGTTGACGCCAACGTTGGAGCAGTACACGTCGGTTTGGCTTCATGTTTAACATTATCCCACTTGAAGCCAAATAAGAGCCATGAATCAAGTCACATTGAGTCCTACAATGCCTTTACATAGCTCATGTTTATTTCTTGGTAGAATCTTAATGAGCATATCAGCATGGTTCCTATCTGTATGGATTTTTTCCAAGGATAATTGTCTTTCCTCCAACACGTCGGATCCAACGGTACCTTAACTCAATGTGTTAGGTTTTTGAGTGAAATGCTAGGTTTTTTGCCAAGTGAATGGCACTCTGACTATCACAATATAGCACATACTTTCTTGCTTTACTCCTATCTCTCCTAGGAATCGTTGCATCTACAACATCTCTTTACAAGCCTTTGTGCAACTATGTACTCTGCCTCTTTTATAGAAAGAGGTACTATTCTTTGTAGCCTTGACACCCAAGATATTGTTGCTCCTGCAAATGTATACAAATAACAAGTAGTGGACTTTCTGGTGTCAATATCTCCAACCATATTTGCATCTGTAAATCCTTCAAGCGCAATCTCATTATGACCAAAACATAAACAATAATGACTAGTACCCTTGAAATGCCTCAAAATCCATTTTACTATTTGTCAATGTTGTTTGCCTGGATTGGCAAGGAACCTACTCACTACTCCCAATGAATATGCAATCTATAGTCGTGTATATACCATGGCATACATCACGCTGTCAACTACTAAATCATAAGAAATCTTGCTCATCTCTTCCTTCTCCTTGTCATCACTAAGACATAACTCAGTACTCAACTTGAAGTGAGCTGCAAGGGTTGTACCAACTGGCTTTGCATCCTTCATATTAAACATGTCAAGCACCTTCTTGATATATTTTTCTTGTGACAACCACAACCTTTTGTTTTTCTTGTCACGCATAATCCTCATGCCTAATATTTGTTACATTGGACCCAAATCCTTCATTGCAAATTTGATGCCCAAATCTTTCTTCAACCTATTAATCATATTCTTATCGTGCCCAACAATCAACATGTCATCCAAATATAACAATAATATGATATACATTCCTTGATTATACCTCTTGATATAGACACAATGGTGAGCTTCCAACCTGTGAAAACCATGTTCCAACATGAATGAATCAAATTTATTGTACCATTATCGAGGTGATTGTTTCAACCCATAGAGGCTCTTCTTCAACTTGCAAACAAGGTCTTCTGTCTTTTTCTATGAAGCCTCATGTTTGCTCCATATAAATTTCTTCCTCCAATTCACCATGAAGGAAAGCAGTATTTACATCTAATTGTTCACATTCTAAGTCGAAAGCAGCAACAAGACCAAGAATGACTGATGAATGACATTTTAACAATAGGTGAGAAAACCAGTGAAGTCAATACCTTCTTTTTTGCAAATCCTTTCACCACCAGCCTTGTTTTATACCTCCTTATTTTCATCACCTTCATGCTTAATCCTATAAACCCATTTGTTTTGTAGAGTCTTTCTACCTTTTGGATGAGTTACCAACTCCCAAGTTTTATTTCCCAAGTTTTATTTTCCAACGAGTTAATTTCTTCCTCCATCACTTTCTCCCATTCTTTATTGTGCTCAACTTTACAAGCCTCTTGAAAACAATTAGGCCCACCTTCATAAATCAATAAAATACAGTTTGAAGGAGGATACCTTTGTGAAGGCTTATGAGGCCTAAAAGATCTGTGAACCAACTGTGGTGGTGGATTATCAAGTTGCATCTCTTGTAAAGGTTCCTGCAAGATTCCTTCATGTTCATTACTTTCCACTTGTTGTCATTCCTGCTCTTGAATTTATTGTCCATTTTCTTGCATTGGTGGGATGTCTTCATGCTACTCTTCAAACCTGTGAATAACTTTCTTGACCTCCAACTCACCTACAGGTCTCTTAAACATTTCTGACTCATTGAATATAGCATCCTTGCTTCTAATAATTTTATGCTGGACTGGATCTTGTAGACAAAAACAAATTCTTAATCTGCATATCCTAGAAAAATGCATTTCAAAGATTTATCATCTAACTTAGTTCTATTTTCTTTGGGAATATGTAGAAATGCTTCACATCCAAAGATTTTCAAGTGATAATTCAACTTCTTACCAATCTAAACTTCTTCAGCAATACCGCCATCCAAGGTTGTAGTTGGAGATCGATTTATAAAGTAGCATGTTGCCCTTACAACTTCTACCCAAAAATGCTTATCTAAACCAAAATTTGACAACATACTTCTCACCTTTTCCATAATGGTGCAATTCATCATTTTTGCGACACCATTTTGTTGAGGGGTACCAGGCACACTCTTCTCATGCTTTATGCCAAACCTATTACAATATTTCCTTGAATGCATTTGTGCAATATTTTCCACCATTATCTGATCTCAAACACTGAAGCAATTTGTATCTCTTTCAACAACATAGAATTTTTGAAATATTTCAAGCACTTCATTTTTACTTTTCATAAAGTAGGCCCAAATCTTCAAGGATGCATCATTTATAAATGTTACAAAATATGATGTTCCTCCCAATGACTTTATGTTAACAGGCCCAAACACATATGGATGTATCAATTCTAACACATTTTTCTTTCTGTCATAGCCACCTCTAACGAATGAAACTCTTCTTTGTCTACCATATATATAATGCTCACAAAGATCAAGATTATAGGATTTCAAACCTGGCAATAAATTTTTACCAACAAGGAATTTTTAGCCCTTCTCGCTCATGTGACCAAAATGTTTATGCCACAAATCTGTTGAATTTCCTTCTTTTGTGACAGCAGCCAAATCTAATTTGTTTATCATTGCCTTCAATGTATATTGTCTTGGGTGCTTTGGCCACGACCAATGCTCCATTGCTATTTTTCCAGCCTCCTTTTCCAAAGCTCGTGGAATAGCCTTCATCATCCAATCGTCCCAAAGAGATCAAACTCGCGCGCATTTCTGGTACATGTCTGCTTTATTTCAACAATATATCTTGGACATCCTTCATCTTGGTCCTTGAATTCATTAAAGCGCTCAACAATTGAAGCACCCTCCCTCATCTTGAAATTATAAAGCTTCTTCATCAAGAACACTTTGATGTCATGTTGTTCTGATATAGATCATGGATTTTCTTCCATAATCATTTTGTTGCCTTTTCTCTGGACACATTGAAATACACATTCTTTGCTAGATATTGGCATATTGTTGCAATCGTCTGTCTATCTAACTTATTCCACTCTTCATCTATCATCGATGAGAGTTTTTTTGTTGTACCCTCCATCAATAAATATTGATCCTTTAAAATCACTATATCCTCCATCTATAATTTCAATAAGACAAAATTAATCTCACTCATCGTCTCTATGTCAATTAATGCAATTATCTTCATTTTCAATAAAATTAAAACTCGTTCTAAAATAAAAATTTTATTTGATTTTTTTATTTAACATCAAAATTAATATTTTTTTTAAATGATTTTTCTTTGCCCTTCAAAATCCAATCTCTTTAATTATAAAATATCCACCACTTAATAAAACAAAAAATATCCACTTAATAAAACATATGCCACGTTTCACTCATAGGGCTGACGTTTCACTCATAGGGCTGAAAGTCAAGTTCCACTCATAGGGCTGAAAGTCAAGTTCGAATTGGAAACCATTATCCCATCAATTATTTCAATTAATGTTAATCTTAGTAAAATATTTCAATATTCTAAAAGAAAAAGTAATTAAGAGTAAAATAATTTAGTTGTTTCCAAAAAAATTGTATAATTCATTAATTTTTAATATAGAAAATTAATAATAATAATTATTAAAAATACAATTTAAAAAATTTTAATATAGAAAATTAATAATAATAAATTATTCAAAAATACAATTTTGAAAAATTAAAATTACATATGGACAAAAAGCCACTATAAATTTAATATAAATCACTAATTATCAAGTATTAAAAAATTTAAATCTTTTGAAAATGTATATAGCTTTTCAAATTTTACATTTAAAAAAAGAAATTAACAAATAACAAAATTTAATTCCCTCTCAATTTTTAATAAATCCATAAACACATATAAATTTAATATAATTTATAAAATCCTTAATTTCTCCCCTAAGATCTCCATATAAACTTAATATAGTCTATAAAATCCTTAATTTCTCCCGTAAGATCTCTATATCCATCCTCCCCTGCATTAAAATGTTTATGTACATACACTATAAGTTCAAGCCCAACAAAATAGAGGAGCATGCAGGGGACAGCGCAGGGAGCACATAGCAAGTGCGGCGATGCTTTCCCATGTAACATGCATAAATCTTATGCTTGCCGTGATGGTCATATGGGTTTCATTAAAATTGGGGGTAGACTCATTCTCATACTCAGAGACTCATTGTAACTGAGAAAGTCAAACATCAATCATATTTCATGTGCCAGCTGAGAGATGGGTTTTGCATCCCCACAAATCTATTTCTCCATGAGTAATTATGTTTTTAAAAAATAAAAAGTATCATAATGACTGGAAACAACAATAGCTGACAGGAGCTATTAAGTTTGTTTCCTCCACACCTGCCCAGTACACCAAGTCAAAACCTGTAATCCATAAGGGATCATTTAACTTAAAAATAAGGCAGCCCAAAGATTGGAAAAAAATATAAATGAAACAAAGAAAAAATAGTGAAGGGAAAGATGAATATTCCAATAAATGTTTACTAAATCTGGGGTTTATAAAGACCTTTAAATTAAATCAGGCAAAGTGCAGAGTGAAAACAGAGCGTTAGTGTTTGAAACAGTTTTATACCAGAGCAGCTCAATAGATCTGTGGTAATATGGATCTATGCTATTTCATCTGGACATCAATATAATTATTCACCCTGCATACAAGCAGATGAAGCAAAGGGAAAGATGGATATTCCAATAAATGTTCACTAAATCTAGGGTTAATAAAGTAAGCAGATGAAGCCAAGGGAAAGATGGATATTCCAATAAATGTTCACTAAATCTAGGGTTAATAAAGACCTTTAAAATAAATCAGGCAAAGTGCACAGAGTGAAAACAGAGCTTTAGTGTTTGACACAGTTTTATACCAGAGCAGCTCAATAGATCTGTGGTAATATGGATCTATGCTATTTCATCTGGACATCAATATAATTATTCACCCTGCATACAAGCAGATGAAGCAAAACCGATCAAAATATAACAAAATTCAAAAAAATATATGTAAAATAAAGGAGGTTTGAATTTTGAAATAGTTTTGATGCTGGAGCGATTTGCAGCTCAATAGATCTTCAATAATATGGATCTATGCTATTTCATCTTGACACTAAATTATTCACCCTGATCAGTGTAATTAGGATAAAACAAAACAGAACAAAATAAATCAAGAAACCAAAAAAATAAAAACCAGATCGACATAGTTGTCAATAGATCTGAGACGATGTGGATCCACACTATTTCATACAAACACCAATTTAATAATTTAACCTGTGCGTGGGCAGGATGAAGCAAAACATATCAAAATAAAACAAAACTCAAAAATTATATAACCAAAAAGAAAACAACCAGATCGACATAGTTTTCTATAGAACCGAGACAATATGCATCCATGCTATTTCATCTAAACGCCAATTGAATTCTTCACCTGGCATGTGAGCAGGATCAAGCAGAACATATCAAAAAAAAGTAAAATTCTAAAAAATCAAATCGAAACATTTTTTACACCTCCAAGCTCTTAGTACTCAATAAATCTTACACAATATGGACCTACGCTCGCCTATCTGAACATTATATTGATTCAGAATATTGTCAGGTAGAGAAAATACCCAATTGGAGAGAGGCGTTTGCAATAGCTGCTTCTACTCGATGACACATAAGATTCCCAATTCCGTGCAACCAAAGGCGAGGTATTATTGTTGTCTGGACCCCTGGGGCTATGAACAGCATAAGTGATCATTAACCACAGAGGTCCCGACGACAATCACACATTCGCTTCCTCTTCTGACTCCAGATCAACCAGCGGCATCTGAAAATATAAAAGAAGATCAAAGCAAAAAATAATATTGATCACCCTCTGAAATAGTAGGTAAAGTGCTCATCCTGGTTAGGGTTTCAGAAGGACAAACTCACTCTCACACCATTTTGAATTTGAACAATGGGGCACAGAAAATACCCAGATGGACAGAACCCATTCCCCCCATAACCCAAGCTTTTCCCTTCTGTGATTCTGGCTTGTCCAGAAATACTCACAATTCATCGGGGTCACTGGGTTGCTATGGTTAACTGATACCCGGTAAATAAACCGTCGTAGCCTTCACTTTAAAAAGGCCTTCCCTTCCGCTCCGTCCGCCTCGGCCAATGCGATCTTGGGAATATAAATGTGAAACTGCAAACCCTCATTAGGGTTTCGATTGTACATTTCTTCCTAAACCCTAATTAGGGTTTGGGGTTGGATACTATGCAGTCAAAAAGTGGTAGTATAAGAGAAGATTTAAATATAATATGTCTATTGATTTTGTAGTGATAAATATTTTGAAAAATAGCCAATAAAAGGAATGCATTGATGTATTAATGTGAATATTGTTTAACTGTGGGTTATTTTTTTTCTAGTTAAAGTTTATTATAGTAATAGGAATAGTTATAATTAACTTAGATCAATCTTAATTTTGAATTTATCAAGCGTCGAAAAAGATCAAATTTCTCGAGGTGCAAACTTCTTTTTTGAGTGCAAAATTTGAAGAAAGGTTTGCACCTCGAGAGATTTGATCCTTCTTGGCACTTGATAGATCTGAGGTTAACATGGATCTAGGTTGGTTATATAATACTATATAATATCTATATTTGTATCTATGTGTCTCTTTCTTATTCTCTCTCTCTATCTCGCCCCCTAAACATGCACATTCTTTCTCCATATCTCTCTCTCTTTCTGTGTGTGTGTGTCTTTCTTCTTCCCTCCCTCTCTCTCTCCCTCCAACTCCATCTCTCTCTCCTTCTCTCTCTCGATTCTTCTATCTCTTCCTTCCTCTCTATGTCATTCTCTCCCACCTCTCTCTCTCTGCCCCCCCATTACTCTCTCTCTCTCTTCCCTCTAACTTTGTCACTATCTCCCTCCCTCTCTCCTTCTCTCTCTCTCCCCTCCATCGTTGTGTCTCCCTCTCTCTCTCTTCCCCTTCTCTCCCCTATCTCTCTCCTCTCCTCTTCTCTCTCTTCCCTCCTCTCCTCTCTCCTTCACTCTCTCACCATCTCTCCCTTGTCACTCCCTCTCTCTCCCCCTTCAGCTCCATCTCTCTCTCCCTCTATCCCCTCCCCTCTCTCTTCCTTCCTCTCTCTTCCTTCCTCTCTCTCCCTCTCTCCCCCCCATCACTCTCTCTCTCTTTCTCTCTCTCTCTCTCTCCACCCTCTAGCTTTGTCACTATCTCCCTCCCTCTTGCCCCCCTTCTCTCTCTCTCAAATATGATTCTATGATATTGTGTTTAACAAAGTATCTAAATTAAAGAAAAACTCAATCGGTTGTAAAATATTAAACCTATATTTTAGATCAATCATGTCAAAGAAATAAAATAGTCAAAAACTTAAAACAATCATGCACTATCTTTCCTCTATTATTGTTAGTCAATTTGCTTGCTTTCATTGCTTTGATCCTTAGTTAATATTGTTGGTTCTTAATAATTACACTGATAGGCATTATATTATAAGATTTTTCTAGAAACATGTTGAAGATTTGTCATTCTCAACAAATGTTGCATTTATCTTTATCCACGTGTCCCCTTTATCTTTATGCATTGGCCTCTCACTCTTGCACACAAAAGCTCCTTCGTTCCCCATGCACACAAAATCTCCCTCGTTCCCCACGCACACAAAAAATGAATAGAGGAGATGTATCTGCGGTTGTTGTAATGCAACATCAAACCCTAATCTAGCTACAATGACAAACCCAAATCCAAATCCTAGTGGCATTTTCCTGTTGATCTCTTCTACATAGTGAACTTCTTCACACAAAAGCTAGACAGAGGAGATGTATCTCCTAGGGTGTTTTTCAGCATAAAATGTGCAATTTGCTTATTATATGCATAGAAAATTTTGCATTCAAACATCAATTCTTTATTGAAGAAAAAAGAAAAAAGAAAAACATGAAAGCGCTCAAGGACCAGTAACTTTCTGCCACAAGAACTCATCCTAAGGAAAATACAGGTCTTGTTCTTCCTACCACATGAATTCATATTGTAGAAAAGACATGCAATGATCAGCAGATGGAAAGAAAATACATACAATACACGTCTTGTTCTCCCTACCACATGAACTAAATAAAGAGAAAAAAGTAAAAATAGTTGCAACATGAAATTATTATGTTGATTATATACGAATCAACATAATCAACTAGTGTTGCTACATCTACTGGTTCCTGTTGGTTCTTCAACTGGATGTGGATATAAAGGTAAATCAATGTTTGTCTAATCAGATAACTTTCAATGTCCCTAGCATCGTCTCTACTAGGTAAGGATTTCAACTTGGGTTAGCTCTTAAATTTGGTGGCATGCCTTCAACCCATTTAGTGATAAGTGCATTGTCTTACATTATTATCATTGAAATTTGCTTCACTGCCAATATTCATCGATTATCTGATTTTGTTGAGGTGGATTTTTAAGTTTTTTTCCTGACAGAGCATTGTAGCCTCTACCACACTGTCATTGGACTAGAAAGGTAAGTTAGGGTTACCCATTCTCATTTAATATTGGAATTTTCAGGATGCAGTATATTGCTAGAGAAAGTGGGCAGGCTAAGATATATAGGCAGAGTAACATATATAATTTGAGATAAGGCATTATAGGCAGAGCTAGACAGAACGGGAGCATAACAAAATTCAGGGAAGCTTTAAAGTTGAGCATCCAAATTACTACAAGAAAACATGTCCACGCTCATTTTTGTTGTCACCTTCTAAAAAGAGAGTTCTAGTTGCGCAAAGAAGGCAAAAGAATAGAGAGGAGGTTGTTGTTCTTTGCAAATTGGAGATTAAAGGGGGGAGAACGGGTCCAACTTAAATCATTTTGGAGAAATTCCCATATTCTCTAAAAAACCATTTCTTTCACAAACCCCATTTTTTCTCTGTTTTTTAAACTCTAGATGTAGTGACCATTTTTTTAACTCTAGCCGAAAACCCTTATATATCCAACTTTAGCCGTGTTTTCCATTCCCCTTTGAAATGTTTTAAAACATTCAGAGATCATGTTGAAACCTTTTTTTTAAGTGTCGGGACCCACAAACCATAATCGTTATCAACCCTTTCCCTTTTTGTGATGCATATCCGCCCCGCACCATTCCTTCTCGCCAATTGTGATGGAATCCCTCCTCCACCGATATCGCATATCGCAAAGTTCCCTCGTTGATTGCCATATCTGCCAGTCACCACTCCTTCTCGCCGATTGCAATAATTCTTCCCCCCACGTCAAATTCCCTCCTTTGCCGAAGTCCCTTCCAACCTGCGATTGCGATGTGCAAGAACCCTCTCGAAGGCAATATTTTATGTGATACATTCTATAAACCGTCTCATCCAGAACATCAGAAATCACCATAAATATGTGTTAAAGCCCCTCTACCTTTTCTGATGGTGATATGTGAGTCCTGGCTCCGGATGTGATATTTTATGTATCATGCTTTATGGACGTTTCACGCCTAGAGTATTAGCAATCACTGTGAAATGTGGTAAAAAGGCCCTCTCCTGCATTGTGATTGCGATACCATCAAGCTTGGATCAATGGCCTAGAATGAATCGGCCTGAATTAACGGGCATTAAGACATCTATTTCTCTTTCGCTCAGTGGGACGACAACAATATTTTCGGCATATATCCAGCAACACGGTCACCAAACAGGGCAAACAGAGGTAATACTATGTAATAGTCGATTGTGATATCCCGGGTGGGCCCAATCCTACATATCGGTGATCGCAATTGTCAAGGGGAGGAACTCTCATCCCGTAAGGACCCTTAATGGAAAACCTTAATGCGATAGCTTTGCGATGAAGTAACATAAAATTTTAAAGGCGTGGTGGGTCAGCCACTAAGGCATTTAACAAAGGAGGTGCAACATTCAAATATCGACATGGGCTGACCCAAAAAGGCCCCTTGTGACATGAAATCGGGGTCGACGAATACAGAGTGAATGAATACATGGAAGCTTAAGAGGAATTGATGATCCAACATGGTGCTCCACGTAGAGGGAAGTCGAAGTACCACCTAGGCAACCTCTGCTTTTGTATTGTGGCATTAAGCTGATAGTTGACCACTCCGAGTTTTGAAGAACAAATGATCTAAGCAGTAAAGGAAAAAGCGGCGAGAATCGGCTTGTGACATAAGTGACCAGACTGTGGGCAAGCAACAACCTAAAGCAAAGGTGATTATAGTGATGGGCATGCATATATAGTGTTGACGTGTTCATATGATTGATTGAATTGTTTTGTTTTCCTGTAATGTGTCGCCATTTATTGAAACAATTAATTTCTGTAGTCATTTTTGGGTCATAAATCCATCCCAGGCCAAGATAGCTAGTCGATCTAACAGTTGAGGCTCGGCTGAGATATTTTGTTATAGTTATTTTTCAATGCTCCCCTCCCCATATAAATAGGGGGAAGCAACACTTCACAAAGGTTCAGAATTCTAAAGAAAGAATTACATGTTATTTTCAAGACTATATGATTTATGATATGCGTCTTTCAGAATATTATAAGATTATGTTGAGATCAGAGAAGCATAACGGACAATAAAACTAATCACAGACATAGCAGGGGATAAGAACGGAAAACAATGGAGAACAAAAGAAATAACACATATTTTTATTAATCATGGAAGGCCTTGCCTTGGCTTGCATTCTAAGGCTCAGGGAAATACAAATTTATAAATGAGCACAGAGATGATAAGAATTAGCTACATGTAAAATTCATGTGGGCAATGTAGTAGATTCAGCTGCAGACATCATCAATCGTAGAGGCGATACCTTTCGGCCTGGGCAGCGATCGATGATAACTGAAGACGACAGAGTGTCGATGTCGGTGTTGGAGCAGTACGCGTCGGTTTGGCTTCACATTTAACATTCTCCCACTTGAAGCCAAATAAGAGCCATGAATCAAGTTGAGTCCTATAATGCCTCTACATAACTCATGTTTATTTCTTGGTAGAATCTTAATGAGCATATCAACAGGGTTCTTATCTGTATGGATTTTTTCCAAGGATAATTGTCTTTCCTCCAACACATGTCAGATCCAATGGTACCTTAACTCAATGTGTTAGGTTTTTGAGTGAAATGCTAGGTTTTTTGCCAAGTGAATGGCACTTTGACTATCACAATATAGCACATACTTTCTTGCTTTATTCCTATCTCTCCTAGGAATCGTTGCATCTACAACATCTCTTTACAAGCCTCTGTGCAGCTATGTAATCTGCCTCTTTTATAGAAAGAGGTACTATTCTTTGTAGCCTTGACACCCAAGATATTGTTGCTCCTGCAAATGTATACAAATAACAAGTAGTGGACTTTCTGGTGTCAATATCTCCAACCATATTTGCATCTGTAAATCCTTCAAGCGCAATCTCATTATGACCAAAACATAAACAATAATGACTAGTACCCTTGAAATGCCTCAAAATCCATTTTACTATTTGTCAATGTTGTTTGCCTGGATTGGCAAGGAACCTACTCACTACTCCCACTGAATATGCAATCTCTAGTCGTGTACATACCATGGCATACATCAAGTTTTCAACCATTGAATCATAAGGAATCTTGCTCATCTCTTCCTTCTCCTTGTCATCACTTAGACATAACTCAGTACTCAACTTGAAGTGAGCTGCAAGGGTTGTACCAACTGGCTTTGCATCTTTCATATTAAACATGTCAAGCACCTTCTTGATATATTTTTCTTGTGACAACCACAACCTTTTGTTTTTCTTGTCACGCATGATCCTCATACCTAATATTTGTTACATTAGACCCAAATCCTTCATTGCAAATTTGATGCCCAAATCTTTCTTCAACCTATTAATCATATTCTTATCATGCCCAACAATCAACATATCATCCAAATATAACAATAATATCATATACATTCCTTGATTATACCTCTTGATATAGACACAAGGGTGAGCTTCCAACCTGTGAAAACCATGTTCCAACATGAATGAATCAAATTTATTGTACCATTGTCGAGGTGCTTGTTTAAACCCATAGAGGCTCTTCTTCAACTTGCAAACAAGGTCTTCTTTGTCTTTTTCTATGAAGCCTCATGTTTGCTCCATATAAATTTCTTCCTCCAATTCACCATGAAGGAAAGCAGTCTTTACATCTAAATGTTCACAATCTAAGTCGAAAGCAGCAACAAGACCAAGAATGATTGATGGATGACATTTTAACAATAGGTGAGAAAACCAGTGAAGTCAATACCTTCTTTTTTGCAAATCCTTTCACCACCAGCCTTGTTTTATACCTCCTTATTTTCATCACCTTCATGCTTAATCCTATAAACCCATTTGTTTTGTAGAGTCTTTCTACCTTTTGGATGATTTACCAACTCCCAAGTTTTATTTTTCAACGAGCTAATTTCTTCCTCCATCACTTTCTCCCATTCTTTATTGTGCTCAACTTTACAAGCCTCTTGAAAACAATTAGGTTCACCTTCATCAATCAATAAAATACAGTTTGAAGGAGGATACCTTTGTGAAGGCTTATGAGGCCTAAAAGATCTGTGAACCAACTGTGGTGGTGGATTATCAAGTTGCATCTCTTGTAAAGGTTCCTGCAAGATTCCTTCATGTTCATTACTTTCCACTTGTTGTCATTCCTGCTCTTGAATTTGTTGTCCATTTTCTTGCATTGGTGGGATGTCTTCATGCTACTCTTCAAACCTGTGAATAACTTTCTTGACCTCCAACTCACCTACAGTCCTCTTAAACATTTTTGACTCATTAAATATAGCATCCTTGCTTCTAATAATTTTATGTTTGACTGGATCGTGTAGACAAAAAACAAATTCTTAATCTGCATATCCTAGAAAAATGCATTTCATAGATTTATCATCTAACTTAGTTCTATTTTCTTTGGGAATATGTAGAAATGCTTCACATCCAAAGATTTTCAAGTGATAATTCAACTTCTTACCATTCTAAACTTCTTCAGCAATACCGCCATCCAAGGTTGTAGTTGGAGATCGATTTATAAAGTAGCAAGTTGCCCTTACAACTTCTACCCAAAAATGCTTATCTAAACCAAAATTTGACAACATACTTCTCACCTTTTCCATAATGGTGCAATTCATCCTTTTTGCGACACCATTTTGTTGAGGGGTACCAGGCACACTCTTCTCATGCTTTATGCCAAACCTATTACAATATTCCTTGAATGCATTTGAGCAATATTCTCCACCATTATCTGATCTCAAACACTGAAGCAATTTGTTAGTATCTCTTTCAACATCAACATGGAATTTTTGAAATATTTCAAACACTTCATTTTTACTTTTCATAAAGTAGGCCCAAACCTTCAAGGATGCATCATTTATAAATGTTACAAAATATGATGCTCCTCCCAATGACTTTATGTTAACAAGCCCAAACACATATGAATGTATCAATTCTAACACATTTTTCTTTCTGTCATAGCCACTTCTAACGAATGAAACTCTTCTTTGTCTACCATATATATAATGCTCACAAAGATCAAAATTATAGGATTTCAAACCTGACAATAAATTTTTACCAACAAGGATTTTTAAGCCCTTCTCGCTCATGTGACCAAAATGTTTATGCCACAAATCTGTTGAATTTCCTTCTTTTGTGACAACAACCAAATCTAAATTTCCCATCATTGCCTTCAATGTATATTGTCTTGGTTCCTTTGGCCACGACCAATGCTCCATTGCTATTTTTCCAGCCTCCTTTTCCAAAGCTCGTGGAATAGCCTTCATCATCCACTCGTCCCAAAGAGATCAAACTCGCGCGCATTTCTGGTACATACCTGCTCTGTTTCAACAATATATCTTGGACATCCTTCATCTTGGTCTGGACATCTCCCACTCCAACAATACTGCAAAAGTGATTATTCCCCAAATGCACTCTACCATAATCACCAGGATTATATGCAACAAAACCATCTTTGCATTGGGTTACATGGTGAGATGCCCCAATGTCAAAGATCCAATCAAAGTTATTGCTAGATGTATATAAGCATGCATCTTCTACTGAAACAATAAATAACACATCATCTATGACTACAGCAGTAGTCTCACCTTCATTTGTTTTGGATGACTTGTGAATTGTACTAGCCAATTTTTTTTATCCTTTTGTCTTTTCTTCCAGACTTGACATTCTTTTTTCATGTGCCCAAGTTTTGCCACAATGAACGCAGATGATCTTGCCCCTCTTTGATTTCGATCGACCTCTCGATTTTGATCGCCCTTGTCGACCTCGATCAATTCTCCTACCACGATCAGCTAGAGCTAGAGCTTATCCTCCCTGGTTTTCGACAATTGACTTGTGTTGTGGTTCCTCATTCATTAAATTGTTGCTGATGTACTCGTAGCTACAATTAAATTTTCGGAGTTGTTTGGAATAGAACACACTAACAAAATGGCTCTAATTTCATCATCTAGTATGATTTTAATAGAAGCAAGTTGACTAGTAATAATATTGAATTCATTAAAGCACTCGACAACTGAAGCACCCTCCTTCATCTTGAAATTATAAAGCTTCTTCATCGAGAACACTTTGATGTAAAGTTCTTCTCATATAAATCATGGATTTTCTTCCATAATCATTTTGTTGTCTTTTCTCTAGACGCATAGAAATACACATTCTTTGCTAGATATTGGCGGATTGTTGCAATCATCTCTCTAGCTAACTTATTCCACTCTTCATCTGTCATCAATGAGAACCCTCCTTCATCTTGAAATTATAAAGCTTCTTCATCGAGAACACTTTGATGTAAAGTTCTTCTCATATAGATCATGGATTTTCTTCCATAATCATTTTGTTGTCTTTTCTCTGGACGCATTGAAATACACATTCTTTGCTAGATATTGGCGGATTGTTGCAATCATCTCTCTAGCTAACTTATTCCACTCTTCATCTGTCATCAATGAAAAAAATTTGTGCCCTCAATCAATAAATATTGATCCTTTAATCACTATATCCTCCATCTATAATTTCAATAAAACAAAATTAGTCCCACTTAACTTCTCTTTGTAAATTAATACAATTATCTTCCTTTTCAATAAAATTAACGCTCCAAAAATCAAAACTCAAGTTTTAAAATAAAAATTTTATTTAAAATCAAAAATCAAAATCCAAACTCTTTGAAACTCTTATTTTTCATGATAATTATAAAATATCCACCACTTAATAAAACAAAAAATATCCACTTAACAAAACATATGCCACGTTGCACTTATATAAAACGTTGAGGAGAGCTTATCACAAATTCCAAAACAAAGGGCTGAAAGTCAAGTTCGAATTGGAAACCATGGTCCCGTCAATTATTTCACAACTATGCTTGTGAAAACCACATTTGACCTAAATTACTGACCATTCTCCTTTGTTACTGTTTCAGCAAGGCGGCCATGCCATTTGCCAGAGTTGTACTGGTGGTCTCGGAGACAGCTGAGGATCCGCCCATGTACCACTTCTTGACCATGGCAGCTATGTTCTCATTCTCCACCACAGTCACCACCAGTCTTGGATAACTTGTTTTCAGAGGATTCTCCACCAGTCTTCGATAACTTGTTTTCCTCCTTCGCCTCTGAAAGGAAGCTCTGCATGGATTTTGAAAGTTCCAGGTCGCATAAAAATACGGTGGGTGCCACACAATTACGCTCCCAGTTCGACCCTCCACAGGTCACGCAGCCACACCAAAATACACCGTAGTCGGCTCACTCTCCGCAGCAAATCCATCTAGCAGATCTCCCTTCAAAGGGATTCACAGCAAGATAACGCCGTGCAATGCCCTCAAATGACAGTCGTGAAGCGTTGTTGCCATGGATAAATAAACACACTTGGCAACTTGGCAATGATACCAATTATTGAGATCAGACAAGCATAACAAACAATACAACTAATCACAAACACAACCAGAGATAATAATGGAGAACAAAAGAAATAACAGACTTTTATTAATCACGGAAGGCCTTGCCTTGGCTTCGCTTGCATTCTTATGCTCAAGCGAAATACACATTTATAAATGAGCACAGAGCTGATAAGAAATAAGAAATAGCTACATCTGAAATTCATGTGTGCAGTGTGATAGATTTTGCTACAGGCAGGGTGTGGTAGATTTGGGTATATGCAGGGTCAGTCCTGAGCAGCGATACCTTTCAGCCTCATTGCACTCACTTGGTTCGATTTTTGGTTTATTGTTCATATTATAATTTTAAAAATGTCCTAAAAATATTTCATTTTCAATTTTAGAGCTATAAATAAAATATTTTCCATCTTAAATAATATAATTTTATAAATAATAAATAATAAATTATATTTCTCTTATAAATATTCATATAAAATATAAAATTTAAATAAATTATTTGATATCCATATTAATTAAATATATTTCAATATGAACTCTAGCAAGAGTTAAATGTTGATCTATTAAAATATCTCAATATTCAAAAAAAAGTAATTAATAGTAAAATATTAAGAAAAAGTAATTAATAGTAAAATAATTTAGTTGCTTCCAAAAGAATTGTGTAATTAATTCAATTTTTAAATATAAAATATTAATAATAAATAAATTATTCAAAAATACAATTTAAAAAATTAAAAATAACACAAGGACACAAAAAACACTATAAATTTATATCAATCACCAATTTATCAAGTATTAAAAGATTTAAATCTTTTGAAAAGTATATATCTTTTCAAATTTTACATTTAAAATAGAAATTTACATATGATGAAATTTAATCCCTCTCAACTTTTAACACCCTAGAACTTGGCTTTATATACCACCATTATGTATCTTATGATGGCTTTTATATTTTTTTAATATAATGCATTTCTGCTTTTTTCTCTGAAAAAAAAACACATATAAATTTAATATAATCTATAAAACCCTTAATTTCTCCCCTAAGATCTCCATATAAATTTAATCTAATCTATAAAATCCTTAATTTCTCCCCTAAGATCTCCATATAAATTTAATCTAATCTATAAAATCCTTAATTTCTCCCGTAAGATCTCTATATCCATCCTCCCCTGCATCAAAATGTATATGTACATACACTATAAGTTCATGCCCAACAAAATAGAGGAGCATGAAGGGGACAGCGCAGGGAGCACATAGCAAGTGCGGCGATGCTTTCCCATGTAACATGCATAAATCTTATGCTTGCCGTGATGGTCATATGGGTTTCATTAAAATTGGGCACAGGGTAGACTCATTCTCATACTCATAGACTCATTGTAACTGAGAAAGTCAAACATCAATCATATTTCATGTGCCAGCTGAGAGATGGGGTTTTGCATCCCCACAAATCTATTTCTCCATGAGTAATTATGTTTTTAAAAATAAAAAAATATCATAATGACTGGAAACAATGTTTTTAAAAATAAAAAATATCATAATGACTGGAAACAACAATAGCTGACAGGAGCTATTAAGCTTGTTTCCTCCACACCTGCCCAGTACACCAAGTCAAAACCTGTACTCCATAAGGGATCATTTAACTTAAAAATAAGGCAGCCCAAAGATTGGAAAAAAATATAAAAGAAACAAAGTAAAAATAGTGAAGGGAAAGATGGATATTCCAATAAATGTTTACTAAATCTAGGGTTAATAAAGACCTTTAAATTAAATCAGGCAAAGTGCACAGAGTGAAAACAGAGCGTTAGTGTTTGAAACAGTTTTATACCAGAGCAGCTCAATAGATCTGCGGTAATATGGATCTATGCTATTTCATCTGGAGATCAATATAATTATTCACCCTGCATACAAGCAGATGAAGCAAAGGGAAAGATGGATATTCCAATAAATGTTCACTAAATCTAGGGTTAATAAAGACCTTTAAATTAAATCAGGCAAAGTGCACAGAGTGAAAACAGAGCGTTAGTGTTTGAAACAGTTTTATACCAGAGCAGCTCAATAGATCTGTGGTAATATGGATCTATGCTATTTCATCTGGACATCAATATAATTATTCACCCTGCATACAAGCAGATGAAGCAAAACCGATCAAAATATAACAAAATTCAAAAAAATATATGTAAAATAAAGGAGGTTTGAATTTTGAAATAGTTTTGATGCTAGAGCGATTTGCAGCTCAATAGATCTTCAATAATATGGATCTATGCTATTTCATCTTGACACTAAATTATTCACCCTGATCAGTGTAATTAGGATAAAACAAAACAGAACAAAATAAAAACCAGATCGACATAGTTGTCAATAGATCTGAGACGATGTGGATCCACACTATTTCATACAAACACCAATTTAATAATTTAACCTGTGCGTGAGCAGGATGAAGCAAAACATATCAAAATAAAACAAAATTCAAAAATTATATAACCAAAAAAAAACAACCAGATCGGCGAGACAATATGCATCCATGCTATTTCATCTAAAAGCCAATTGAATTCTTCACCTGGCATGTGAGCAGGATCAAGCAGAACATATCAAAATAAAGTAAAATTCTAAAAAAGCAAATCGAAACATTTTTTACACCTCCAAGCTCTTAGTACTCAATAAATCTTACACAGTATGGACCTACGCTCGCCTATCTGGACATTATATTGATTCAGAATATTGTCAGGTAGAGAAAATACCCAATTGGAGAGAGGCGTTTGCAATAGCTGCTTGCAATAGCTGATTCCCAATCCCGTGCAACCAAAGGCGAGGTATTATTGTTGTCTGGACCCCTGGGGCTATGAACAGCATAAGTGATCATTAACCACAGAGGTCCCGACGACAATGACACATTCGCTTCCTCTTCTGACTCCAGATCAACCAGCGGCATCTGACAAGATAAAAGAAGATCAAAGCAAAAAATAATATTGATCACCCTCTGAAATAGTAGGTAAAGTGCTCATCCTGGTTAGGGTTTCAGAAGGACAAACTCACTCTCACACCATTTTGAATTTGAACAAAGGGGCACAGAAAATACCCACATGGACAGAAGCTATTCCCCCCATAACCTAAGCTTTTCCCTTCTGTGATTCTGGCTTGTCCGGAAATACTCACAATTCATCGGGGTCACTGGGTTGCTATGGTTAACTGATACCCGGTAAATAAACCGTCGTAGCCTTGACTTTAAAAAGGCCTTCCCTTCCGCTCCATCCGTCTCGACCAATGCGATCTTGGGAATATAAATGTGAAATTGCAAACCCTCATTAGGGTTTCGATTGTACATTTCTTCCTAAACCCTAATTAGGGTTTGGGGTTGGATACTATGCAGCTCAAAGTGGTAGTATAAGAGAAGATTTAAATATAATATGTCTATTGATTTTGTAGTGATAAATATTTTGAAAAATAGCCAATAAAAAGAATGCATTGATGTATTAATGTGAATATTGTTTAATAGTAGGTTATTTTTTTTCTAGTTAAAGTTTATTATAGTAATAGGAATAGTTATAATTAACTTAGATCAATCTTAATCTTGAATTTATCAAGTGTCGAAAAAATCAAATTTCTCGAGGTGCAAACTTCTTTTTTGAGTGCAAAATTTTAGGAAAGGTTTGCACCTTGAGAGATTTGATTCTTCTTGGCACTTGATAGATCTGAGGTTAAGATGGATCTAGGTTGGTTATATAATACTATATAATATCTATATTTGTATTTATGTGTCTCTTTCTTATTCTCTCTCTCTCTATCTCACCCCCTAAACATGCACACTCTTTCTCCATATCTCTCTCTCTTTCTGTGTGTGTGTGTGTGTCTTTCTTCTTCCCTCCCTCTCTCTCCCCCTCCAACTCCATCTCTCTCTCCTTCTCTCTGTCGATTCTTCTATCTCTTCCTTCCTCTCTATTTCATTCTCTCCCACCTCTCTCTCTTTGCCCCCCCATTACTCTCTCTCTCTCTCTTCCCTCTAACTTTGTCACTATCTCCCTCCCTCTCTCCTTCTCTCTCTCCCCTCCATCGGTGTGTCTCCCTCTCTCTCTCTTCCCCTTCTCTCCCTATCTCTCTCCTCTCCTCTTCTCTCTCTTCCCTCCTCTCCTCTCTCCCTCACTCTCTCACCATCTCTCCCTTGTCACTCCCTCTCTCTCTCTACACATCTATCTCTTTGTCTTTGTTCTTTCCTCCCTCTCTCTCCCTCTATCCCCTCCCCTCTCTCTTCCTTCCTCTCTCTCCCTCTCTCCCCCCCATCACTCTCTCTCTCTTTCTCTCTCTCTCCACCCTCTAGCTTTGTCACTATCTCCCTCCCTCTCTCTCTCCTTCCCTCTTGCCCCCCTTCTCTCTCTCTCAAATATGATTCCATGATATTGTGTTTAAGAAAGTATCTAAATTAAAAATAAATAAAAAAACTCAATTGGTTGTAAAATATTAAACCTATATTTTAGATCAATCATGTCAAAGAAAATAAAATAGTCAGAAACTTAAAACAATCATGCACTATCTTTCCTCTATTATTGTTAGTCAATTTGCTTGCTTTCATTGCTTTGATCCTTAGTTAATATTTTTGGTTCTTAATAATTACACTGATAGGCATTATATTATAAGATTTTTCTAGAAACATGTTGAAGATTTGTCATTCTCAACAGATGTTGCATTTATCTTTATCCACGTGTCCCCTTTATCTTTTTGCATTGGCCTCTCACTCTTGCACACAAAAGCTCCTTCGTTCCCCATGCACACAAAATCTCCCTCGTTCCCCACGCACACAAAAAATGAATAGAGGAGATGTATCTGTAGTTGTTGTAATGCAACATCAAACCCTAATCTAGCTACAATGACAAACCCAAATCCAAATCCTAGTGGCATTTTCCTGTTGATCTCTTCTGCATGGTGAACTTCTTCACACAAAAGCTAGATAGAGGAGATGTATCTCCTAGGGTGTTTTTCAGCATAAAATGTGCAATTTGCTTATTATATGCATAGAAAAAATTGCATTCAAACATCAATTCTTTATTGAATAAAAAAGAAAAAAGAAAAACGTGAAAGCGCTCAAGGACCAGTAACTTTCTGCCACAAGAACTCATCCTAAGGAAAATACAGGTCTTGTTCTTCCTACCACATGAATTCATATTGTAGAAAAGACATGCAATGATCAGCAGATGGAAAGAAAATATAGACAATACACGTCTTGTTCTCCCTACCACATGAACTAAATAAAGAGAAAAAAAGTAAAAATAGTTGCAACATGAAATTATTATGTTGATTATATACGAATCAACATAATCAACTAGTGTTGCTACATCTACTGGTTCCTGTTGGTTCTTCGACTGGATGTGGATATAAAGGTAAATCAATTTTTGTTTAATCAGATAACTTTCAATGCCCCTAGCATCGTCTCTACTAGGTAAGGATTTCAACTTGGGTTAGCTCTTAAATTTGGTGGCATGCCTTCAACCCATTTAGTGGTAAGTGCATTGTCTTACATTATTATCATTGAAATTTGCTTCACTGCCAATATTCATCTGATTTTGTTGAGGTGGACATTTAAGTTTTTCTCCTGACAGAGCATTGTAGCCTCTGCCACACTGTCATTGGACTAGAAAGGTAAGTTAGGGTTACCCATTCTCGTTTAATATTGGAATTTTCAGGATGCAGTATATTGCTAGAGAAAGTGGGCAGGGTAAGATATATAGGCATAGTAACATATATAATTTGAGGTAAGGCATTATAGGCAGAGCTAGACAGAACGAGAGCATAACAAAATTCAAGGAAGCTTTAAAGTTGAGCATCCAAATTACTACAAGAAAACATGTCCACGCTCATTTTTGTTGTCACCTTCTGAAAGAGAGTTCTAGTTGCACAAAGAAGGCAAAAGAATAGAGAGGAGGTTGTTGTTCTTTGCAAATTGGAGATTAAAGGGGGAAGAATAGGTCCAACTTAAATCATTTTGGAGAAATTCGCATATTCTCTAAAAAACCATTTCTTTCACAAACCCCATTTTTTCTTTGTTTTTTAAACTCTAGATGTAGTGACCCTTTTTTTAACTCTAGCTGAAATCCCTTATATATCCAACTTTAGCCGTGTTTTCCATTCCCCTTTGAAATGTTTTAAAACATTCAGAGATCATGCTGAAACCTTTTTTTTAAGTGTCGGGACCCACAAACCATAATCGTTATCAGCCCTTTCCCTTTTTGTGATACATATCCGCCCAGCACCATTCCTTCTCGCCAATTGTGATGGAATCCCTCCTCCACCGATATCGCATATCGCAAAGTTCCCCCGCTGATTGCCATATCCGCCCGTCACCACTCCTTCTCGCCGATTGCAATAATTCTTCCCCCCATGTCAAATTCCCTCCTCTCCCGAAGTCCCTTCCAACCTGCGATTGCGATGTGCGAGAACCCTCTCGGAGGCAATATTTTATGTGATACATTCTATAAACGATCTCATCTGGAACATCAGAAATCACCATAAATATGTGTTAAAGCCCCTCTACCTTTTCTGATGGTGATATGCGAGTCCTGGTTCCAGATGTGATATTTTATGTATCATGCTTTATGGAAGTTTCACGCCTGGAGTATTAGCAAGCACTGTGAAATGTGGTAAAAAGGCCCTCTCCTGCATTGTGATTGCGATACCATCATGCCTGGATCAATGGCCGAGATTGAATCGGCCTGAATCAACGAGAATTAAGACATCTATTTCTCTTTCGCTTAGTGGGACGATGACGATATTTTCGGCATATATCCAGCAACACGGTCACCAAACAGGGCAAACAGAGGTAATACTATGTAATGGCCGATTGTGATATCCTAGGTGGGCCCAATCCTACATATCGGTGATCGCAATTGTCAAGGGGAGGCACTCTCGTCCTGTAAGGACCCTTAATGGAAAACCTTAATGCGATAGCTTTGCGATGAAGTAACATAAAATTTTAAAGGCGTGGTGGGTCGGCCGCTGAGGCATTTAACAAAGGAGGTGCAACATTCAAATATCAGCATGGGCTTACCTAGAAAGGCCCCTTGTGACATGAAATCGGGGTCAACGAATACAGAGTGAATGAATACATGGAAGCTCAAGAGGAATTGATGATCCAACATGGTGCTCCACGTAGAGGGAAGTCGAAGTACCACCTAGGCGACCTCTGCTTTTGTATTGTGGCATTAAGCTGATAGTTGACCACTCCGAGTTTTGAAGAATAAATGATCTAAGAAGTAAAGGAAAAAGCGGCGAGAATCGGCTTGTGACATAAGTGACCAGACTGTGGGCAAGCAACAACCTGAAGCAAAGGTGATTATAGGGATGGGCATGCATATATTTTGTTGGCGTGTTCATATGATTGATTGAATTGTTTTGTTTTCCCGTAATGTGTCGCCATTTATTGAAACAATTAATTTATGCAGTCATTTTTGGGTCATAAATCCATCCCAGGCCAAGATAGCTAGTCGATCTGACAGTTGAGGCTCGGCTGAGATATTTTGTTATAGTTATTTTTCAATGCTCCCCTCCCCATATAAATAGGGGGAAGCAACTCTTCAAAAAGGTTCAGAATTCTAAAGAAAGAATTACATGTTATTTTCAAGACTATATGATTTTATGATATGCGTCTTTCAGAATATTAAGAAAATGGTAGTGGTTCCTCCTTCAAGTACTACAGTATGTTATCCTTCTGTTAAATTCCATTATGTTCATGTTTCCTCTCTGAATTCATGGAATCGTAGCTGCTAAAAAGGCTTCATATGTTCTTACAGATTCATTTGTATTGACTCTTTAATGCATGTGCTTGTGTGGATATTGGATACTATATCTTTAAAATTGTACTCCATGAATCATCTCTCCCATCCTCTTTCATCCATAATGTCTACGTTTAGCTCAAAAATGTAGAATTCTTGAGGCTTCAAGCTATATGCGATAAGTGTAGAATTCCTGACGCTTCAAGCTCTAAGTGATGAGTTACTCTATCTCCCTATCCTTTCTCATCGCTCTGCCAATGCTTATTAAATTGTAGGTCCTTGAACTACTCGGCCTTCACCGTTTCATACATATATTTCTGTGAGTTGTATATGTGAAGAAGTACCAAAAATACATGGCTTATGCCTTTAGATTAATGAACCAACCCATGTTGTTTATTATATATATACAAAAATATATGTGATGTCTCCAATTTCTTGAGAATCATATGAGACACACTAAATCTAAATGTGTCCAGGGACTGGTCTTGTAAGCAATTTCAGGTTGTCTTTGGAAGCGACAACATCTTCTGGCGTCGTTGTCGGGGAATGTATTGAAGGATTTTTCCCCTTGGATACGACAAGTTAAGAACTCTTTGTGTAGGTGAGAAAAGACGTTCTAATTGCATCCTCGTCAGCTTGGAGACTCCACAAATCCCATTATCATTTATCATCTTGGCTTTAAGAAAGCCTCACACTCGCTCAAATACCTCTCAGCAAAAAACCCCATTTGTATCTGACCCAAAGAAATTAATTTTCAAGAGAGTCTAGAAGGAGAAAACCCCTATGACCTATGTTATTATCTCATCATTCTTTGAAGCCTCATCATTCAGCTCACAACCCGCTATCATTCACCACTCAGAATTTACTCCTAAGATCCTTACATACCCTGCTCTCAGTCTAGCCACTCCAACGACTGTGGTTTTGGCCCAAGTTCCTCCGACAAATCTCAACGCCCCTCCATTAATTCAGATGGTTGTTTTGGGTTTCTTACTAAATAAATATGCCCCTCTCGATTTACCTCAACCTCTAAGTGTTATGCCCCAGGACTACCTAAAGCTTTTGCCTAGGTTCAATGGGGAGGATGAAAACACTACACAGAGACACATTGAACCTTCTGTGCTTTTGCTGAGAATCTAAATGTAGAACAACTCAATGTGGTCCTGAGACTCTTCATACAATCCCTTGATGGAGAAGCTAGAAAATGGTTTAAATCTCTACTCGATGCCTCCATCACTGCCTGGGAGGAACTCGAAAACTCTTTCACACAAAAGTGGGGTGAAAAGAGAAATCATGAGTATGTCCTCACAGAGTTCAATGCTATAAAGAAGAAGTCAGAAGAGGATATTTCAGAGTTCATAAAAAGGTTCAATAAGCAGTATAATAACTTGCTTGGTGAGATAAAGCGTCCTCAAGCTGCTGCTCGTGTAGTATTTGTGGGAGCCTTTGAATCTGACTTTGGTTTTACCCTAAGAGAAAGGAAGTCTTGCGCTTTGGATCAACTGCAAGTTGATGCTCTTGAGGTAGAAGCCAATTTCACCTCCGCAGGGAAGTCAAGAGGTAAGGATGAACCTACTGAGAAGAAAAGTCGAAAAGAAGAAACATCCTCCTCTGGTCAAGCTAAAGAATCGCCAGATCTAAAGTGGGAGGAAATGGATAAACTCATCAAGATTTTATCGCATAAGGTGGTGAAGCTTGAGCTAGAGAATAAGAGTCTCCCGAAGCCAAATTCTCAAGGTAATAATCAAGGTTATAACCCGTAGTACAAAGACCGCCATTGTAGATACTTCCAAGGGAAAGAAAGGACCAACTTAATCAGATCCCTCATCCTCTATATTTAGAAGGTGATCCCGATGAACAATCATCAGATACACATGATATGCAGATAAATTTGTATTCCTCTTTCTCTGAAGAAGAACATGAAAATATGGCCCACCGGGAGACAAGTCATGATAGAGAAGCAATAGAAAATGAGGAGGACATAGGTGATTACTCTAAACAATTTGCAAATTTCATGTAAGCACATCTACACCAAAGATATGATCTAAGATCTTCAAGAAAGAGGTCGAGGGAACCAGAACAACAAGAAGGAACTACTCCCCAATATATTACCCCAGTACCAGATAAAGGGAAAGGTAAGTTGAATCCTAATGCATCCAAGGTAAAAGTTTCCTCAAATGAAGAATGCAATGTAGAAATCTTGAATAATATAACACTTATTCACAGAGATTATCCTAATTATACACTATTTGCAAAATGCATGCATAATACATAACCTCCTCTACTATTGATCATCAATTTGCAGAATTAAAAAAACAATCGCATGCGCACATTGAAACATCAATCACACATATCAACATGGTATGTAATGGGGAAAGCATACAGCTGAAAACCCCCAACTATCTATATATTATAATGATAGAGAACATGTAACAATACATAGTGCAATACTCCTCACAAGTACTCAGTACTATCTCCACATGCTACACAAAAAACTAGCTCAGATCTGAACAAGTCACGGGTTCAAATCTCCTCCACTGTTTGCCTGCCTCTACTGCGCAATCCAAGTTGAGAATGGATCAGATCCAAGTTCAAATTCCCTTGGCTTGTATTGTGCAATCCTCATTGGCAATCTCCATCAATGATTGTGCAAATCTCATGCACAGCTATAGTCACAACTGATAGTAGTCTCACCCTTTCACCCACCTCTAACACTTATCTCCACTGAACTGTCCATGCACTGAGTTAACTGATGTATTCTTTGGTTGATTTATGAGTTAATAATTAGTGAATTAATTAATAATTAATTCATACCACTCATCACTAGTGTATTTATGAGTTAGACTAAATACAACTAGTTCAACTAAGTCAAACTGAACACAACTCCATCAACTCCTCAATCAACTCCACCAAACTCAATCACTTGAGTTCTAACTGAAGTCCTTCATGAAATAGCTCAACTAACCCATAAGAAAATCATATTTCCTTCTGGAAGTTGCATGTGCCACATCCGTAGCTCGAACTGAAGTGTTGTAAGAGGATAAGATAATGTTTATAGTCCGAATATTATTAAGAGCTAATAATATTCGATTGTTCTATTTTTAGCCTGGCTGTCTAAAAATAGACTCCGCCCATATGTCTAAAAATAGAAGTCCATCTATTTTTACCAACATGACCAATCATTCATAAATAGCATCCTGCAACTCATAGACCATGATCCATATGTCTAAAAATAGACATAGTCTAAAAATAGACTTTGCGCTAAAAATAGCCTGTGGGACCACTTAGTGAAGGCGACTTCTTTTCACTAAGCTCCATCATCTTATTGCATTTTCAACAAAGTTGGCATAACTACTAATAGAGACACTAAAGGAAGTGTTAGTGGACGTGGACTGACAAAAGAGCAGCAGAAGCCTTTTTAATTGGCTCAGGTGGATCCCACCCAGTGAAGTTACCCCGATGGATGTACCCCAATAGTTTGCACAGGGCGCATAAGGTTAAGAGAGATATAAGTTGTTGGGCCGCGGTGGAAAGCACAAACCAATGAGGAGTCACGCTGGAGTTCCTCACTCCAACATCTAAGGCCGCTAAGCGCTAGCCTGAAGGATATTAAAGAATTGTGCAAAGGAGAGTTGGCCTGAAGGAAAGTTAAGTAGAGTGGAAACAAATAGGAGAATAGGAAGGGATCCAGGAAAGCCCCACACCACACATCATCTTTTAAGGCTCATCCTAGAGGATTGCAAAGGGGGTACAAAATGAAAGCGTCAAGAGATATGCATTGTGCCATGTCGTGATATTCCGAAAGACCTTAATATGGAAATCTTGTGAGGCTTGGAGGCCACGAGAAGTGGTTTCCCAAACCGCTGATCACGTAGATCAATGGTGGAGAACCACTTTGGGACCAACCCCCCTCATACCACAAACCGCAATGGAGTGGTGTCAAGGCAAGGTTATTGAACCCAATGTTTCTTTACTAACAAAGAAAATTTCTCACAAAACAAAGGTCTCAAGGACCCTTTTATCTCTCCTCGAAGTATGCATGTGATATTACTTGATTGGCTCTCAAGCGATGATGGTGGCAGATGATGCCAACATGATGTAGTTGTATGGGGATACGTGGAAGGTAGATTTGGTATTTTTGGGTGGTCTAATGGGCCAAATCCAGGTGACACATGTCACCACTCAAGAGGTGCCATGTGGGGTTGATGAAATAAGAATGACATCATCACCAAATGATTGGAAAGGCGCATATAGAGGAATTTTTTTGGCAAGAGGCATCAAGAAAATGTGGCAGCTAAGTCAACTTGACTGCATTTTAATTGATAAGTGCAATAGTGGTCCCACTGGGACACATCATCTTGAAGGTATGGAGCCCAAAAACTTAATATGAAAGTACAAAGGGAATGTGTCAAGTAATAAGCATCGAGACATGTTGGTTAGACAACTTTTCCTGATGGGGCCTTTGATTGGCCTATGAAAGCACAGGGTGGACCCCAAGGGGTAGCTAATCCCGCTAAGAGGATCTTGAAAGTTTACAATGGAGGCACGAACAATAATTCTAGGTTAGATAGCTATGTGATAAGTGCTTTCACAAGGTTATGTGTAGAAAAGGAAACCATGGGCATGAATAAGTTAACAAAGAAAATAAGGCCTTGGGGATGTAGCTCAAAAAGACACCTAGCTCTCGGTTTTGAAATAATTTCCTATGATATTGCAACCATGGGCCTTTAGGCCAAATACAAAACAAGGGGTGCCAAGAGGAGTATGAAAGAGGCTAAGTGCTAGCATGAGAGTAGTTGTAAACAATAAGGGTTGTAGAGTTATATTCAACAATGTTTTGGTACCTTGGGACAAGCTTAATACTTGTGCCATATTTGGAGCACCACTACAAGATGGTTAACGGGCATCAAACAGGTTGAAAATTGTGACTTGAGAATTGAAGTCAATGCAATTTCCGAGAACTCTAGTTCAAGGCAACAAGGACCACGGTCAACAGGATTGCTTAATGGCCTTGGTTCAAAGAAAAATTCTCCATCCCTAAGTGTCCCTCATGTGAGGAATAATTAAATGAGAATCAATATTGGAATGTAGATCCATGTCACATATGGGAATAGAATTTAATGGACGAACTGCATGATTCTACAGGTTGACTAAGATTTAATTCTTAGTATGAAAAACACTTAGGTACCCTTTCCCAAATTTATTTCATATATAGTGGCCGAGAAGAAGTAAAAAGTAGAGAGACAATTCTTCACATACATAGTCTGATTGAGAGTTAATTATCAGTATGAGAGAAAATCATAGTTTCCCATTCAAATGTTTAATGCATCTACATTGGCTAGGAATCTCAATGTAATAGCAACATGGAGAACCATGATGAGTACACTCTTGGATAGAGCGTGATTGACTACAGAGAACATCAATCATTGTGTAACAATGGAACAAAACCAAGGATTACAATGGAGCAACTAGGGAAAGAAGCATTGTTGAGTGAGTCATGTTGAGAGCTTTGTGTCTAAGTGCACTACTAAGGAGAGGCCAAATGTGCCTACGCTAAATAAGAGGGCTGATCGCAGAAAGCTCTGTGTGAGGGTTGCCGAGAAGAGGTTGAGTGAGCTTGTGATGTAGAGGAGGCCTAGAGTACCTATGCATAGGAAGGAGACCAAAATTTTGTGAGTAGAAGAAGAATATTGATAGATGAGGGTATGATGTTGAGAGAACAGGGATGAGTACAATGCATTTCTATAGAGAGAGTAAAGGACAGAGTGTAGCGAGGGATAGACGAAAGGTTGCTGAGGAGAACATAGTTGATATTAGGTAGACTAGTTGCCATCTACAAAGGACATTAATTCCTTTTTGAGTGTAGGTTGGAGCTTGCATAAAGGAAGTTAGTGCTTCCATCTTAGTTGGTGTTTTAGGAAGGCTTGGTAGTTGGTGCCTCCTACAAGTTGGTGCTTGCGACAAATCCATGAAGTTGGGTCTTCACACAGTGCTTCGCGTAAGCTAATAAGGTGCTCGCAAAAGGAGGGAGTTGGTGCTTCCTACTAGTGGGCACTAGCAAACAATCAAAGGGGATTTGGTGATTCCTATTAGTGGTGGCTCATAAAAAAATTGATGTAATAGAGTAGGGGCTCTTAATTTTACATCAATAAAAAAACAAACTTTGGTGATTTTTCTCTAAGAAGGGTTTCCGTGTTAAACATCAATGTCTTGTGTGCTTGCTACTCTCCTTTTTCCCATAAGAAAAATCATAATTTTATTAATAACACAAAATTACATGTATATGTCATTCGCATTCCATCTATAGGTAAAAAAGACCTCAGATTAGGGGAACATAAGAAATAGATAAAAAACACATATGGGGGAAATCATGTTTTCCTCCCCTTTTTCTTCTTGACCTTTCACCACTCCCCTTCAGACAGTATTGTGGGAACAAGTTGAAGTGGATTTTCAACACCTAGTCAAGGATTTTCCTTGTCAGAATCAAAGGTGTCTGATGCATGTAGCCTTTCGGTTCCACTATTTTCCATTGTATCTGACATCTTTTCTAGTTGTGATTCCATAGATCCTTGTGGAGGTGTAGTTTGACTTTCTGCTTCTTTGTCTACTTGATTGTTCTCATTGGGGATGGCCTCTTCCACTTCTATTTCCTCCTCCTCCTCGGGATCTGGTGGGGGAAAATTCCAACCCTTGTGGTGTTTTCCATTTTTCTTCTTCCTTCTTCTTTCTATTTTGGCTTCTGGGCATGTATTTTGTAGATGTACTGTTTGTTGACATGTTCTGCACCTAAATGTTGTGTTTTCATTGTCTAGTATCTGAGTCCAGCTTCGTTGATTTTGTTTTAGCTATATGTGGTCCGGTAAACCCTTACTGAGATCTACTTCCACACAAATGCATGCGAATGTAAAAATTATTTCCTCCACTCTTTGTGTATCCATTTTAATATATTTGCCAACGGTGTTTCCTATACATGCAATAACCTTTTGGTCCTAGAAATGTATTGGTAGGTTATGTAGACGTACCCAAACTGGCATCCTGGAAACAACCATGGTATTCGCATCAAACTCTGGGAACCGTGGTGTGATGAAAAGGCCCGAAGATCCCTAGAACCATGGTCCCTCCTATATCACTATGTCTCTTATCACTGTTGATTGGAATTTGACAATGAAAAACCCTTTGGAGCATAGGTGGATCTCACAGTTTAAAGTCCATTTTGTGAAAATCCAATGGAATAGTTCAAAAGGTTTTGGCCACAACCCATTAAAATGACAAATGATGGCTTTTGATTCATAACTATTACACACCTCCTCTATTTCTGGTATGTCTATATTTAGTTCTGGTGTATAGTTTAGTTGCTCCACTATGTATGGACTAGGTTTTGTTCTAGCCTGCTTTGGAGCTTCTATAGGAGATTTCCCCCTTGTAAGATGTTCTTGAATGATATACCTTCATTTCTATGCTTCTGATGTGGATCTGAGTTGTTTTTTGGTTTTTTCTTGTCCCACTACCTTGTTTTGTTTGTTTTGTTGAGCTGTGAATTGATGCTCCACCTCGCAATCTCAGATTGAGTGTTATTGTAGAATCTCGCATAATGTCATAGTCACAAATGGATCTGTAATCTAGTAGGGTTCTGTCCCCATAGAGCAGATGTTGCAGTCCATCCGGATAGCCAGTTTGATGGGCAATGATATGCTTCAGGTTCATAATACCGTCTATTGCATGGACCCAAATCAAGGTAGATTTCCCCGAAGGGGTTTTAATAAAAATTTTAAAACGATTAGAAATTACCAAAGAGGGGGGTTCTAAGGTCTTCTGGTTCATGCATAGTTGTGCTGCTTCTATGCCTCCATAATGCTCTGTAGTCCTGGAGCTCGCCAGTGCAGGGGATGCAATACGGCCTCTGCAACTCGAAGATTCATCCTCCTTGCTAGTCTCGTGTTCAAATTCTGCGTTCTTAGACTCCCCTTTCCTCTTCTTATTCCTGGGAGAAACTCTAATACCCATATTTTTTTCAGTGGCTTTATCATTTCCAGGAGCCTCAACAAACCCTGAAAAACCCTGATCACTCTTTTGTATTTTTTCAAAAGAAGGGTCACGCTGGATCGACTTCCTTGCCTGGGTTCGAACCCCCGAAGCGCTGTTTTCAGATGGATTTTCCTGGGCTTGAATCCCCGAAGAGATTTTTCCTAGAAGTTTTGCCCTAAAGATGTCCCAATAGCTCTCATTCCCCTACGAAGGACTCGCTAATCCATCCTTTGCAATAATGTTGGGCCCACTACAAACCATAGTTGTTCCCAAACCGCCATTAAGATTTAACACAACCAACTTGTCCAAGAATTCCTTTGTTTCTGATGGATCTTCTCCCAAAGATGCTAGTGAATCATAGGGCAACACAGCATCGTCAGTTAGGGTCTTGATCTTTTCCCTTTCAATCTTCTCTACTTCACTGTTGAGGTAGCGAGAAACTACTTGCACAACCCCTTCCTTCTCATTATCACTGATCTGGTTCAGCTTTGTGACCTCGGCTTGAAGCTTGGGGATCTGATCGGTTTCAGCTGTGAATGAAGCAACTGCTAGTGTGGTAGCCATTTTCCTCTCCCTTTACTGGTGTTGCACTTGTTGATATATGGCCGTCTACTTGCTACTCTTGTTGTGTAGGTGTATGTGTTTATTCATATTTCTATAAATGATATGTTGATGATGGTCACATGAATGGTTTCCAAGTTTAAATGTGAAAAGTATAAATTGGCAAAAAAGTTTAAATTAGCCTTAATATTGTTTCATTCCCCCTCTCCTAGTATTAACATTGTTTCCAACAATTGGTATCAGAGTCGGCTTCCTTCAGAAATAACTTAACTGCTCGAAGGTAGATCAAAGGGAAACAATGCTTAATCAAGGTTGGCTAACAATAGAAGGAATCCCATGTTTAAATGGATCGGGGTATGTACTGTGGAAGGTTAGAATGGAACCCTATTTAAAGGATTTGGATGTTGATGTATGGTGCTCCTTATTGAATAGAGAAAAGAGTGATTAGAATGAAGAATCCAAGGAAATCATCATGAAAGGGTTGTCTAAGCTAGATTTTGAGAAAGTAAGGCTTTGTGAGACAACAAAGGATGCTAGATATATTGAAATATCTTTATCGAGAATAATGCATTGTGGCTCAAGAGAAGGCCAAAGAATATTGCTGCTCATGTAGTGAAACAGAACATGTAGTTGTTGGTGATAAGAAGGAAAAGGAAGAAAAAGGAGAAAGCATCTAAAAGGAAAGATGCTAAAAAAATTGAAGATATTTCTTCTTGTGAGAAAACTATTGATCTTCACTCTAAGGATGGTGAAGAAGACTACCAAGATGAGAGGACATGTTGATCAAAAGGTAATTTATTTCTTTGTGTTAAATGTAAAGTAATAGGTCATTTGTTATCTAGATGTTCATGTGAATCACATAAAGATAGAGATAGTCATGCATATAGTAGTAGTAATGAAGATATACCCACTTTAATAGAAATAGAAAATGAGGGATCCTTTGAAGAAGAAGAGAGTATATCAGGGGTATCACTGGAAGTGATGAAGAAGAAATACTCTTCAAACCTGTGGAAGATACCATGGACAAAAAGATAGATTTAGATCTTTTTGGTGGCTCAACTAGCACCTCTTAAAGAAAAGAAAAGGATCTAGATGAAAGGATCTACTTTGGGAATAAGTTGGTCTCTGCTTTAAAATGAATCAAGGACCTATCTGAAGCAAAAGGATTAGTCTCACGAGTATGAGCTTGAGAATGAGAAGTTAAGTAAAATAATAGTTGATCTAAATGCTCAATAAGAAGAGGCTAGCTGATTGAATGGGAGGCTAACCATTTAGCTAGATGAAAGAGAAGCTCACTGTGAGAGGCTACAAGATGAAGTAGTCTCATTGAGACATGATCTAGAAAAGAAAAATAAAGAACAGTCTCAACAAGAGAAGCTTAGGGAGAGAAAAAAAGGCCTCAGAAGAGATGCTTGGGAACCAAAGCTCCCCTCTCATTAAGGCTAGTTGTGATTCCAAAAAAAACAAAGGCAACAACAAGAGAAGAAAAGGAAATGGTAGAATGGCAAGCAACAACAGTGAGAAGAGTTGTATTAGAGAGCCAACCAACAACAAGAAAGAATGTAAGGCAGCCATGGCAGGCACATGAAGAACCAATAGAGATCATTTCCCCTTCAAGGACTAAGCCCTCATAGAAAATGTATCTTTAGTCCTCAAAATCCCTTTCATGGCTATTGTTTTTCTTGCAATAATTTTGGACATGAAGCCATGGAGGGTAGACGACATGCAAGAAAACAAAGTGTGTGGATCAATAGTAGGAGAAATCATGTTAGCAGTAATAAAGGTCTTGATGGGAATACAGTTGATTATAGCAATTCTTTGCCCCATTCCGAAGCCATGTCGAATTCTACAATTGTCAAAATTTTGGGCATAAGCCAGCTAATTGAATGTATAGTAGGGAAAATCATGTATTTCATAATATGAATGTTGATGCAACAGCATGACCATTAAAGACAACGTAGGTAGTTGAGTATATCTCAAGAAATTTGTGTAAGGAGGAAATGTTTAACAATAGAAGGAGAAATCATCAAAGATCTAAATCCTCTCTAATGATAAATCAGAATGAAATTAAGAGAGATGATTCTCAGTATTCTGTGGTAAAATCCTCTATAAGTTCCAACCATAATGAGTGCAAGCTTCAGGTAAAGAAAGGGAGTAGCAACCTGTTGATGTCACGAAAATTGCTGCAACAACATCGGGGAAAACCACCCGGTCCGGACCTTAATGCAGCTCCTTTTCCATTTGGTGTGGTGGCTCCGATTGGAAATAATGGGACCAGTTTCCCAATGACGAATAAAAGGGGATGGATAAATGAGTGGTTTTTCTAATAAAATGGTAATGGATGAATGATTTAATCTAAAAGGTAAAAATATGAATAACTATCATATCCTGGGAAATTTCTGTTTTTAGTGTAATGTTTGATAATCTTTATCCACAAACAGGCATATAGATGACTATTGGTAAACAAAGACATTCATTCATATGATAATTACTTTGTTCAAGTAGTTGAACAAAGTAATCATTAAAACATTATTACATTTATCATTTATATATCACTGATACATATATGACTAAAAGAATAACATTCCTTAAACATTCAATAGTGAAAAATATAAGGATTGTTGTTGAAAACACATACATATACCCAATGATAGCAAGAGTAATCAAATGATGATTCACATGAACGAATGAAACAAGATCATAGATAATAGTACCATATGTGCTTTGAATCACTCCCGATATTAATCGCATTCAAATTCCTTTTCCCAACTTAGATATACTTTTACATCAAGGCAATAGTGCAGATCCCATCAAAGCTTCCTTTGTTAGAATTCGAAATACCGGCCCAGTATTTATAAAAAATATACCAGAAGCACAATAGTGCAACTTCCAGATTTGAGTTTCATACAAAAACTGAGGACCCTTTCTAAATGCATGAAAGGGTCTATAAATACTAATTAAACTAACTAACTACAAAAATAAAATGCTATTAATTGGTATAGCTAAATCTTGAGTATCTTCTCCACAACAGGTTTGTTGGTAGTCGGCAGCATGATTCATTGTTTCGACTGTTCTCCTTTTGATTTGAGTTGGCAGATTGCAAGCATCAGTTCCAATTCTTGAGGGTGACTGAGATGAGAATGGAGTTGAGATGAGTATGTGGCATCATGGATTTCGAGAATGATACAACCGATCGCACCGGTTAAACATTTGAGGGCAGCCCTTTGACTGTATGGTTTTACTAAGAAAAACCAATAGGTATCCCAAGTTAAACTTTGGATGCCAGTGATTAATCTTCCATTCTTCTCCAACTCTTGATTGCATGCTTCCTCCAATGTCTTGGCTGACATCAATTTACCTGGGGTGCATTGCTAAGTCATGTTAGACAGATAAAGAGTGTTATTGATTAGCACAATTAAATTACTTGTAGATAATCTACATCTAGAAACCTCTCTCTCTACTTTCATCAGCTGTGACTGCCATTCTAAGAAAAGGATCTCCTTGTGAGATTCTAGAATTTTGGGTAGATTTGTTGCCTGCCCCTCATTGGTGTCTTGCCAAGCAAGAACATTTGTCAGAGTCTTATCGCCCTATTCTAAATCCTGCCTAGCATCGACTGATTTGTCAACTATTGATGCTCTTATATCACAAAGGGGCTGAACCAGAGAAATGTTATGACATAACAATCTTAACTGTGTAACCAATGCTTTGTTAATTTGTAGCGCTTTGGACCTGAAATCGACAGGTTGTGGAAGACTCTTGAACTTCTGTACTTGAAGTGACAACTGAGCGATTTGCTCATCTTTCGTTTTCATCATTAGTTCATTCATCGCATTTAACCTGGCCAATGCTTCTGATAATTCTTTTTGCTTTTGTATTGCAATTGAGTCTATTCTCTGTTTCTCTTCAAGTAATTGCTTATTCAATTGATTGTTTAATTGCTACTGTATTGATAGTTGCTGTTCCAACTGTTCAATTTTCTGTTGTGCTTTGGACACCTATGATTGCAACAAAACAATAATTGCTTGGTCCTTTTCTTCTGGTAGATTACTTACTTCCGATGCCTTGTCCATAGTGGCCGCTGAATAAGCTCCGACATATTGAGAAAGCTTTGCTAGGTCATCAGAAGGGTTAAAACTTTCTTTCCACACTACATTAGCTGTCTCTATTTGTGCTGGAAACAGGGAAGATTGATCAAGTCTTCTCCTTTTCTTCTGTCTTTTCACTACAACCCTGTGTTTGGGACTGTAAAAGACATCTAATGGAGGTATGTCCTCCACCTGCAAAATAATTTGATCGGAGGGATCTTTTGGAATCATTTCTAAATCCGTGCTAGGGGATAGGCCATTCGTTCCTTCATTCGGAACCGTTGTTGACGCTCTATCTTGTCCATCTGTTATTTTGGGTGTATTGGCACCTTTTGGACCTTCGAGGTTGCTTATAATGGAGTCAAATTGCTGCCATTCTTGGAGTAGTTTAGGATCAATCTTAGTATCCACATTGATACTTTCGCTGACCTTGTCCTGTTCTTTTTCCTACTCTTTCTCCTGTTCTTTCTCCTGTTCTAGTTCTTTTCCTCTCTCGAGAATCTTTGATACAGCAGGAGGTTTGTCAATGAGTTGTTGTTTAGGCTCGCTTGATTGTGTTGTTGGGGTAGTAGCTAATAAGTCCAGAGGTAGAGTTTGCAACCTCTGTTCTCTAAGCTTATTAAATTCTACTAGCCTCTCGTCGTGATATCTCATTTTGGCCAGCGTTTGTACCTGGAATAATGACTCTGCCGAAGAAAACAAGTCATCAAAATCATCCTTCTCATGATCAAACCTTGTAAGTTTGGCTTGTTCAAGCACGTTATAGGCAACTTTCCTTGGATCGAATTGCCTATTAGGAATGGTTGCAAGGTTGAGCATGTTTATTTTCTCTGCTTCCTCCTCCGCATGCTTGTAGTCGTGCAAAGTATAAACACTGCATCTCAAAGGAAAAGTAGGCTAAGCCTGCTTTTTCGAAGTCCTAAGAGTCTTGGATGTTCCAACGGTTGTAATTTGATAGGCCAATTCTCAGGCTAACAACTTGTTAGGTATGTACAGAGGAAGCACATGAAGTCTTGCAAGGCTACCAAAAACCCTTATGTATGTGAACTTGTCTTCCCCAAACCAATTTCCTACAACGGTTAGGTCAATCTCTGCTTCCGAAGAAATATTTGGGGCAGGCTTATCAAAAATGGCATAGTAAATAAGCAACATAAAACCATTACAGATTTGGTACAAGTGGTCCTTATAGTGCGCTTTCCATAGCTTTTGGTGATAAATGTGAATTGGCATGGGGTCTTTTGAAGTCCATCTCCACCCTAGTACAGGAAATTCAGAATTGAAACAAAGAGTATCTAAAATATAAACACTAAAATAAAATGGAGGAATAGACCGATCGATCACGCGAGTTTTATTTCTAGACTCAAGAATTGCAGTGGCTAATTTATCTGACAATATATTTCCCCAATCCATTACTTCACTGTTAACTGCCGCTTCCATTAAAGGAACCATTTCAATAGTGAATTTTGCAGAATCATGTAATCCCCAAATTCTACACATCATTACCCCGATATAATAGTAAGGAGAACATAATGAATCTACAGAGTACTTACCTGAAGATTCATGTTTGTGCCTTGCGGGGTTCTGTCTCCACTCTTCAATTGGGGCCGATTCAGTCTCATTCTCACTTGCGAACTTCTCAAGAAAGGATTTATTGTATTTCTTTTGAGGTTCAGGCAAGTGGTACATTTTCCTTAAATCATCAAGTTGAAATGAGCCAAAGACTCTTCCGTCAACTGTGCAAAATGTTCTGTTTAAAACCGGGATCTCCTCTACTGCCCATCGCACTACATTAGTGTATTTGAGAATTTTTTCACAAGTTGCTATTCGGTGTAGATATGAGTCAGCTAAATCTTTCAGGGAAGCCTCTGATTTTCTAGTTGAATCTGCGGCAGCTTGTACCGATACTATCTCAGGCTCCTCTGCTTCAATTAAATTATATATGCTTTGCCAACTTGTGTTTCCAAGGCCAAGACATGTAGTGTCTGAAATCAATCCCTTTTTTCTTGGTCCTGGATCATTGGTGGATTGCATTGTTACTGCGGGAGCCGCTGCTGCTGCGGATCTCTTAGATTTCTTTCCCATTCGGCTTGAAGTTGTTGTTTCGGCGGAGCTCTGCGCAAGGAATAAAATGAACGTGATAAAGAGAATAGGTGGTGTGATCCAATGTGAAAGAATTATATCAATTAGCGAGTAATGAAAGATTAAAATAATACTGCCGCAGATACAATCTCAGGGAAGATCTCGGCATAACTGCTTCATTGATTGGCCAATTAACCTATCAATCATTTTAAATACCCATCATATCGTTTATATGCCAAATGATTCATTCAAGCGTGGCTTGAGTTTTTTGGCGGATAATCACAAGTAAATCGCTATCGGGAACGGGAAGGATTTTAATAATAATCCAACATAATGCATGCAAGCCTTTTAAATCTATTTTGAAACTCGCGCCTTGATTTATCGTATCGCAATCGGAGATGTGCTTGGGTTGTAATACTTATGTTATTGCAAAAATTTGTCTATCCCCGATGGCGATACACCTGATCGCATCGGGAGATTTTGAAGGTGTCTTAACATGTGGTACATTATATCCCCCGATTGCTGATAGCGATATCGCATTGGAGAAATAGGAGAGGACCTTTTGTTATATTTTCTTGCCTTTCTCGATAATCGATAGTTATTCACTTTTCTGATCGGGGTAAATTAATGGGTCTTTGCATTATGTTTTCCTTGTTGTTGCGAGATGCGATCTTGCGATCGCTTTATTGCAATAATAAAGAATTTTATATTTATTCTTAAGACCAATTTCATATTTGTTCAAAAGGTTTATAATATAATATTTCCATTGGACCTTTTGATGAAGAATTTTGTAATGATGAGTTGATACCAATTTATTCACACATATATGTTTAAAAGGGACCCACTTCATATTATAGTTAGAAAGAAAAATTTTATGAAATGGGGGGTTGTTGTACAGCATAACAATTTGTGATTCACTGGAAGAAACAGTTATCTCTGAAAAATGTTAAAATACTTCAACTTTCTTTATATAGAAATCTTATCTAAGAGGAGAATTCTAATATAACTAAGTATACATAAATTCTAAATCTAATAATAGCTATTTCTGCTATTTTCTTCTCTTGTTAAAATTAAATACATTCTAAGTTTTAAACTAGCCTTAATTGGTTGATCATGATAAAACAAAGAACTTTTCCAACTTAGCTTTATAATGACTCCTTTGTCATAGGTAGAGCCTCTACTGCTAGCAAACATCTATAGTCTTGACAGGGATACCTTTTAACCATTTAATCGTCCATTATCCCATCCATTTCAGACTATAATTAAAAGAATGAATCCAAAAATATGCCTTCATATTTTGTATCACTTCTCTTTCTTCTTATTTTTCAAGATAAAAAGCCATTGTCCTGGTTTGGTGGCTAGCTATTTGACAATGCCATTCACTGGTTGTAATTTAACTGAACAAGTTGGCTCGTGATGAGACCCCTTGTCTTATAATTATAAGTCATTACCTATTTTGGTATGCAGTATTGGTAATGTTAGTTGAACTATTCCCCAATGATCATGGTAAGTAGGCTTGTAATAAGACCTCTTATCTTTTATATCAAATATATTTTAGAATTACACTCTGAGTAATCATAAACTTTAATGAATGGGATGAACAATTTTCTCCTTAAGAGAGCATGGATGACAGGGTAAGAGTTGAAGATGCTAAGATTGAATGAGTTTCTGTTTTTTGTATTGATAACCATTTTTTGGCCATTTTGAAAACATTAAAATGATTTACAGTACTTCTAAATCTTGAGAAGATTTCACAAAAATAAAATGGGGTTTTAGAATCTAAATATACCTAATTTCCTAGAGATTTTCCTTTTTTTTAAGGTTTCCATTTTTAAAAGTAAATATCAGAACTATTTCTTTTGAGAAACTTTTGCTGTTTAGCAAAGGCCAATGGAAGATATCTTACAACTTTATTTTCCAATAATCATAAAAACTATGAACACAAATTTTGCTGAAAATTGAATATTTACAAAGGGAGAAGGGGTTACCTCCTCAATTGAATAATTTTTTCAGGATAAGGCTATTAACAGGAAGATAATCTCTCTTACCTGATAGATATTGCAATATGAAAGTAGAATGACCTATCTTCTCGTTGATTTGAAATGGTCCAAGCCACATTTTCTGAAACTTAGTGTGTTTTCCTTTATCCTCATGGGCTTTGTCCCATTTCAGAACTAGATCACCAACTTGTAATTGCTTTGAACTGGATGAAGTTGAATCAAAAGATGACTTGATAATTTTCTGATGTTTTTCATGTATAATTCTAGCTTTTTCCCTTTCTTCTTCTAATTTTAAAATTTGATCATGTCTTAGTTGAATAAAAGATGAGGGACTTTCTTCAACAAACTACACTAAAGCTAGAGATGAAAGTATCAAATTGGTTGGTATGACAGCTTCCTTCCCATATACGAGATTAAATGGAGAACTACCTATGGAAGCCTTCTGTGTTATTTTGTCATCCCATAGTGCAAATATCAAAGATTTATGCCAATTTTTATGATTCTGCTCAATAGTTCACTTAATGATTTTGACGAGATTTTTATTGCTGGATTTTGCTAAACCATTACCTTGGGGATAGTAATTCGCAGAATATTTCAATTTAAACCATCTTTTGATAGCGAACTCAAACATAGAATTTCCATAGAAATAAGATGCATTGTCAAAAACAAGAGCATTTGGGACACCAAACCTGGTAATAATGAATTGATCTATGAACTCTATAATTGCCTCAGAGTTTGTTTTCTTCAGAGGAATTGCTTCAACCCACTTAGTAAAGTAATCAGTGGTGGTAAGGATATACTTATGTTGTTTGGATGACTGTGGAGTGATTTCCCCATTGATATCCAATCCCCATTGCTCGAAAGGTTGTTCTATGTTGACAGGTTGCAAAGGGGAAGCTGGTTTTCTTTGTCTTCCACTGGAGAATTGACAACTTCGGCCTTTCCTTGCGTATTGTGAGTATCTATAAACAGGGTGGGCCAATAATATCCAGCATGAATGATTTTGTGGGCTGTTGTATCAACTCCAAAATGTCCTCCTGCTGGTCCATCATGTAGCTCCTGCAAAACTTTTTGCGCTTCAGGTTTTTCTAGGCATCTTAATAGAATTGAATCATAATTTTTCCTAAACAGTACATCATCTACAATTATGAAGTTTTTCGCTTTTAATCTAATGGCACATTTTTTTTATAGGAAATATTAGAAGGTGCGTATCCATTTTTTAAATAGAAAATAATATCTGCATGTTGTGATTCAGGATCTATGATACTTATCTGATTGATTTCCTCAGTATGTTCTGTACCTTCTGGTTCTTGAATATTGGATGCTCCTGCTAATAACCTGCAAAAAGCTTGGCCTCTGACAATCTTTGCTGGCTTGATTTCTAAGTCATATTCTTGTAATGTTGTGACCCAATTTACCCTTTTTTCTCCTAATTCCCTTTGAATTAGTAATTGTCTTACTGCTGAAAAAGGAACTATAACTTTGGTGTGAGCTTTTAAGAGGAAGGATCTGTAGTGTTTGACAGCTTTGTACACAGCAAAGGCTTGCTTTTCAACTTCTGAATAATTAAGTTCAGCACCTTGAAGATTTGAACTGTAAAATGAAATTGGTGCCTCCAAGTTTTGATCATTAATCTGAGTCAGCACTATTGCATAAGACGAGGTGGATGCGAGAGTATACAGTATGAAATGACATGAAAAATTGGGAGTGATTAAAGCAGGGGCATTAATTATTGATTGTTTGATAGAATCAAATGCCTCTTTTTCTGTAGATCCCCATCTAAACACTGAATTTTTCTTAATCATTGTTTGCAATGGTAAAATAATCTGGGAAAAATCTGGAATGAATCGTTTAACAAAGTTAATTTGACCCAAAAATGATTGCATGGATTTTTTGTTATGAGGGAATGGAATATTAGAAATCTATTTAATTCTATCTGGATCAATATAAATACCATCTTTTGAAACAATGAAGACCAAGAGCCTTCCTTGTTAAGAGCAGAAAAGGAATTTTTTGGATTGAGCAAGATACCATACCTTCTGTAGCATTCAAAGATTTGCTTTAAATCATGTAAATGATTAGAACTTCTCTTTGAAAATACAGTAATATCATCTAAATAGACAACTGCTATTTTATTGATCAATCCAATGAATGCTATATCCATTGCTCTTTGGAATGCAGCTCCTGCATTGATAAGTCCAAAAGGCATTTTTTGGTAAGCATAAGTTCCCCATTTAGTTCTGAAGGTAGTTTTAAGCGTGTCATCAGGATGGACCAAAATCTGGTTATATCCTAAAAAACCATCTAAAAAGGACATCAACTCAGAACCAGCTACTGAATGGAGTATCTGCTCCGTGGTAGGTAAAGGGAGTTATCTTTTTGGTTTTCTTTATTAATATTTCTGAAATCTATGCAAATCCTGATGTCGCCATTTTTCTTTCTAACAGGCACTATATTGGACACCCAGTTTGAATGTCTGACAGGAAAAATGATCTTAGCCTTCAAGAGTTTGTTTAGTTCGGTTTTTATTTGACTCTCTAGGTTAGGATGGATTTTCCTTAACTTTTGTTGGACTGGTTTTTGTTCATAAAGCATTGGAATAGTATGCTGAATGATCGATGCATCGTATGTTTTCAAATCATCATATTTCCAAGCGAAGACATATTTATTTTTTCGTAATAACCTAACGAATGTTGTTCTTTCTTCCAAAGAAAGTCCTAATCCCAAATTTATGTTTTGAGGGTTTTCCTCACTACCTAGGTTTATCAATTCAAATCTTAAAGTGGAACTCTGAAGCTTTGAATTGGTCACCTATTTAAACCTGTCTTTAATATCATAAAGATCTTCTAGCTTAACCACTGGTTTTGGTATTGAGTTTTCTTCTTGATTTTCCTTCATTTGAAGGTCATGATAACTTTCATCAATGATTTGATCATCATAGGACTTGTCGGAAGTCAAGAAATTTAAAATTTCTTCGTCATGATTGAACACTCGCCAATTGGTGACATTGTCGGGAATTGATGGTCTAAAAATTAACTCTACTGAAAATCTGTCTCGGCTGTAATCTTCGGAAGGTAGGAGTTTAGAAGCAACATTAGCTATCAAGTCTGCTACTGCATTATGGGATCTAGGGATAGGAGAAATATTGAATGCTAAAAATTGAGATATGAGTTCCTGCACCAAAGACTGATGGTGTTTGAGATGACTAGAAAGAGAGTGAATTATATTTCTAACTTGTTTTATGGCAATTTTTGAATCACCAAACACTTTCAAATATTGAACTTTAAGACCAATAGCTTTATAGAGTCCTTGAACCAGGGCCTCATATTCAGCCGTATTATTTGTGCATTCAAATTCCATTCTACATGATAACATAGTTTTTTCTCCTTCAGGGCTAACTAAAATACACCCTGCTCCTGCACCTTCACTAGATTTAGACCCATCAAAGTATAGTGAACAAAATAAAGAATTATCAACAATTTTATTTACAGTTTCCTTAGCAATATTGACACATCTTGATCTATCGGTTTGTGAAAAATTTTCAATTTGGGATGTGAAATTATTTATTGAGAAAGGAGATGGTTGGGCAGTGAAATTGCCAAAGAATGATTCAGAAGGGTAATTCCCCAAAATATTGTTATTGAATGCTATTGGTTGATTCTCCTGTTCAAATTTAGTGACAGTATGGGTGATATGTTTCTCCCGATCGATTTTGATTTGATTTGGCTTTCCTTTGTGGGGTAGCCACATATGGGACCAATCGGTATAAATATAAGTGTGGAGTTTCTCAGACCAATCCCTACTCAAAATTAAACCATAAAATTCAGGTATATCAGCAATTAAAATATCAATTCTCTGAACGACTCATGGATCAGCTGATAACCTGATAGTTATGGAGTTGATTTCCCCTAAAACCTGGACCTTGGTTCTATCCAACTATACAATAGGAATTGCAGACTTTTGGGGTTCAATGTTCACTTTGGAACAAAATGAAGCTAGCATTATGTTAGAGGATGCCCCTGAGTCAATCAAACAGTTGTGTAGATTTCTATTATAGATCTCATAGGTCAAGAGAAAAGGGGGAGTGTGAGAATTTGATTTGTCTCCGATTAAAACTGCATCAGTAGCTTCTACTCTACTAGGAGGTGGTTGACCTAAATCATTTGTAGCTTTGGAGAACATAGCGTTAGGAAGAGGTGAAAAAGGTACTGCATTTAGTTCCTTAAGAAGTAATTTCTGCTAATGTTTGATTTTGCTAAGTTCAAACATAATAATGGTTGCCTTTGTCTTCTTCATATCATCAATAATATTGTAATCCATTGAATCTGATACTACCAACGTCTTAGATGTTGAAGGTATGTTTGAGGATGATGGTTGATTTTGGGAAGTTTTCGCCACAGATTTCTTTGTGGGAACATTTTATTTTATAGTAGTGGTACCTGCACTACTTTTCTTTGAAATTGACTGAATAGTTTCAGGAGTACCTTTACTCCTGGTAGTTACAGGGAAAGCTTCTTGTTCATTTTCTATATTGGAGTTAGGTAAAATGAAGTCCCACATCCCATGGAATTCGACAACCTCCTCTTCTTCGGGTTCGTCGAATGGTAATATTGTTCCATCTTCTTCTTCCTCTTCAGGATCTGAATCTGCATTATATATAACATTTGGTGGTTTTGACTCAATTTTCTTAAAATTTCTAAATGGCTTCTTTGTTGAAGTTTCAGCTACTTGTTTTTTGATTTCAACCATTTCATTTGACATAGTCTTAAGGACCTTTTGCAGACCCTCCATATCGTATGGATTTTTAGGGGTTTTCTTCTTTGAATCATCTTTAAAAGAAACTTTTTTGGATTTTCTATCTTCAAGAGCAGCTTTCTTTTCTAAAGCAATAATGCATTTCTCTACATCAAGCGCCTCTTTCATGTTTTCAGCTAAAGTTGGTTTTGCAGCTCTATCTACAAAAATGGCTATATTTGAAGGTAGGGTTGTTATATACCATTCGCTTCTGATTTGGTCACTTGGTTTAGAGTCGGTTGGAATCTTATTCAAGATTTTATTGAATCACAAGTTGAATTCCTTGATAGGTTCTCTAGATTCTATCCTAAGATTCAAAAGATCGTTGATTAATGTCGCTAAAGATCTATCATCGCCATACTTAGTGAGAAACTGTTCTTGAAAAGTGTTCCAGCTGGTAATGTATCCAAAGGGTAGGGAAAAATACCAAGACCCAGCTAATCCTTGTAAAGTATAAGGGAAAAGCCTAATGACAACATCTTCCTATGTCACTCCTTTTAAATTAACTGATAACATGAAATTGTTAATATGTTCTTCAGCTAGTGTTCCAGCATCTGGGTTAAACTTCGACAACCATTTTTCAGGAGAATCTGGCAATGGGTGTAATGGTGTAGGAATAGTGAGCGCACCAGGACTATTCCACGGATTCTGAGCCATCATAGAACTAATAACAAATGATATTCCTAATGTTATTCCTAGTATTTGGGGAGGAGTTGGTATTGAAGATTGAATAGGTTGGGATGTTGAAGTTGGTGATCACTGCTGAACAACAATGTGTAATGGAGGAGTGGATGGTTGACTTTGCACTGGAGAAGATGAAATGGAGGATGATGATGAGAAGGTCTCACTGTCTGATCCTTCAGTGTTCTTTTTAGTCTTTTTCCTTTTCGGTAAAGGCAACTCAGTAGGTTCAATACCGAGCTTTCCGCTTTGAAGTCTGGTGAGGGGGTGAGGTAAATTGAATTGTGAAGTCTCACTGCCTTGAGATACTTCAGATTTCTGTGGGGATATCAAAAAGCCTTGAAGTTTCTGGATGAGAGACTGAACTTCAGGAGACTCAGGACTTAATTAATCTGGAGTATGATGGGATTCAGTAGTGGTAGTTGACTCCTCTTCTTCTCATTTGAATATTGCTGTTCCAGAATGCAAACGAGAGGTCCGAGGTGAGGTGGAGGGAGATTTACTCTCAGAATGGTCTATAGGTTTTGGTTTTCTCGCCATTCATAGTTCATGCCCTCCTTCTAGCGCCAAAAATGTTGATGCCTCAAAAATCACTGCAACAACATCGAGGAAAACCACTTGGTCTGGACCTTAATGCAGCTCCTTTTCCGTTTGGTGTGCTGGCTCCGACTGGAAATAATGGGACCAGTTTCCCAATGATGAATAAAAGGGGATGGATAAATGAGTGGTTTTTCTAATAAAATGGTAATGGATGAATGATTTAATATAAAAGGTAAAAATATGAATAACTATCCTATCCAGGGAAATTTTTGTTTTTAGTGTAACCATTGATAATCTTTATCCACAAACAGGCATATAGATGACTCTATTGATAAACAAAGACATTCATTCATATGATAATTACTTTGTTCAAGTAGTTGAACAAAGTAATCACTAAAACATTATTATACTTATCGTTTATATATCACTGATACATATATGACTAAAAGAATAACATTCCTTAAACATTCAATAGTGAAAAATATAAGGATTGTTGTTGAAAACACATACATATACCCAATGATAGCAAGAGTAATCAAATGACGATTCACATGAATGAATGAAACAAGATCATAGATAATAGTACCATATGGGCTTTGAATCACTCCCAATATCAATCGCATTCAAATTCATTTTCCCAACTTAGAAATACTTTCACTTCAAGGCAATAGTGCACATCCCATCAAAGCTTTCTTTGTTAGAATTCGAAATACCGGCCGAGTCTTTATAAAAAATATACCAGAAGCACAATAGTGCAACTTCCAGATTTGAGTTTCACACAAAAACTGAGGTCCATTTCTAAATGCATGAAAGGGTCTATAAATACTAATTAAACTAACTAACTACAAAAATAAAATGCTATTAATTGGTACAACTAAATCTTGAGTATCTTCTCCACAATAGATTTGTTGGTAGTCAGCAGCATGATTCATTGTTTCGGCTATTCTCCTTTTGATTTGAGTTGGAAGATTGCAAACATCGGTTCCCATTCTGGAGGGCGACTGGGACGAGAATGGAGTCGAGCTGAGTATGTGGCATCATGGATTTCGGGAATGATACAACTGATCACATCGGTTAAACATTTGAGGGCGGCCATTTGACTATATGGTTTTACTAAGAAAAACCAATAGGTATCCCAAGTTAAACTTTGGATGCCAGTGATTAATATTCCATTCTTCTCCAACTCTTGATTGCATGCTTCCTCCAATGTCTTGGCTGACAGCAATTTACCTGGAGTGCATTGTGAAATCATGTTAGACAGCTAAAGAGTGTTATTGATTAGCTCAATTAAATTACTTGTAGATAATCTACATTTGGAAACCTCTCTATCTGCTTTCATCAGTTGTGGCTGCCATTCTAAGAAAAGGATCTCCTTGTGAGATTCTAGAATTTTGGGTAGATTTGCTGTCTGCCCCTCATTGGTGTCTTGCCAAGCAAGAAAGTTTGTCAGAGTCTCATCGGCCTATTCTAAATCATGCCTAGCATCGACTGATTTGTCAACTATTGATGTCGTTATATCACAAAGGGGCTCAACCAGAGAAATGTTATGACATAACAGTCTTAACTGTGTAACCAACGCTTTGTTAATTTGTAGTGCTTCGGACCTGAAATCGGCAGGTTATGGAAGACTCTTGAACTTCTCTACTTGAAGTGACAGTTGAGCAATTTGCTCATCTTTCATTTTCATCATTAGTTCATTCATCGTCTTTAACCTGGCCAATGCTTCTGATAATTCTTTTTGCTTTTGTATTGCGCTTGAGTCTATTCTCTGTTTCTCTTCAAGCAATTGCTTATTCAATTGATTGTTTAATTGCTGTTGTGTTGATAGTTGCTGTTCCAACTGTTCAATTTTCTACTATGCTTCAAACACCTGTGATTGCAACAAAACAACTGCTTGGTCCTTTTCTTTAAGTAGATTACTTACTTCCGATGCCTTGTCCATAGTGGTTGCTGAATAAGATCCGACATATTGAGAAAGATTTGTTAGGTCATCAAAAGGGTTAAACGTTTCTTTCCACACTACATTAGCTGTCTCTGTTTGTGCTAGAAACAAGGAAAATTGATCAAGTCTTCTCCTTTTCTTCTGTCTTTTCACTACATCCCTGTGTTTGGGACTGTAAAAAACATCTAATGGAGGTATGTCCTCCACCTGCAAAATAATTTGATCGGAGGGATCTTTTGGAATCATTTCTAAATCCCTGCTAGGGGGTAGGCTGCTCATTCCTTCATTCAGAACCGTTGTTGATGTTGTATCTTGTCCATCTGTTACTTTGGGTGTATTGGCACCTTTTTGACCTTCCAAGTTGCTTATAATGGAGTCAAATTGCTGTCATTCTTGGAGTAGTTTAGGATCAATATGAGTATCCACATTGATATTTTCGATGACCTTGTCTTGTTCTTTTTCCTACTCTTTCTCATGTTCTAGTTCTTTTCCTCTCTCAATAATATTTGATACAATAGGAGGTTTGTCAATGAGTTGTTGTTCAGGCTTGCTTGATTGTGTTGTCGGTGTAGTTGCTAATAAGTCCAAAGGTATAGTTTGCAACCTCTGTTCTCTAAGCTTATTAAATTCTACTAGCCTCTCATCATTATATCTCATTTTGACCAGCATTTGTACTTGGAATAATGACTCTGCCGAAGAAAACAAGTCATCAAAATCATCTTTCTCATGATCAAACCTTGTAAGTTTGGCTTGTTCAAGCACATTATAGGCAACTTTCCTTGGATTGAATTGCCTATTAGGAACGGTTGCAAGGTTGAACATGTTTATTTTCTCTGCTTCCTTCTTTGCATGCTTGTAGTCATGCAAAGTATAAACACCACATCTCAAAGGAAAAGTAGGCTAAGCCTGCTTTTTTGAAGCCCTAAGAGTCTTGGATGTTCCAACGGTTGTAATTTGATAGGCCAATTCTCGGGCTAACAGCTTGTCAGGTATGTACAAAGGAAGGACATGAGGTCTTGCAAGGCTACCAAAAACCCTTATGTATGTGAACTTATCTTCCCCAAACCAATTTCCTACAATGGTTAGGTCAATCTCTGCTTCCAAAGAAATATTTGGGGCAGGCTTATCAAAAATGGCATAGTAAATAGGCAACATAAAACCATTACAGATTTGGTACAAGTGGTCCTTATAGTGCACTTTCCACAACTTTTGGTGATAAATGTGAATTGGCATGGGGTCTTGTGAAGTCCATATCCACCTCAGTACAGGAAATTCAGAATTGAAACAAAGAGTATCTAAAATATAAGCACTAAAATAAAACGGAGGAATAGACCTATCGGTCACGCGAGTTTTATTTCTAAACTCAAGAATTGCAGTTGCTAATTTATCTAACAATATATTTCCCTAATCCATTACTTCACTGTTAACTGCCACTTCCATTAAAGGAACCATTTCAATAGTGAATTTTGCAGAATCATGTAATCCCCAAATTCTACACATCATTTCTCTGGCATCACAGTAAGGAGAACATAATGAATCTACAGAGTACTTAGCTGAAGATTCATGTTTTTGCCTTGTGGGGTTCTATCTCCACTCCCGAATTAGGGCCGATTTAGTCTCATTCTCACTTGAGAACTTCTCAAGAAAGGATTTGTTGTATTTCTTTTGAGGTTCAAGCAAGTGATACATTTTCCTTAAATCATCAGGTTGAAATGAGCCAAAGACTCTTCCATCAACTATGCAAAATGTTATGTTTAAAACCGGGATCTCCTCTACTACCCATCACACTACATCAGTGTATGGGAGAATTTTTTCATGAGCTGCTATTCGGTGTAGATATGAGTCAGCTAAATATTTCAGGGAAGCCTCTGATTTTCTAGTTGAATCTGCGACAACTTGTACCGATACTGTCTCAGGCTCCTCTGCTTCAATTAAATTATATATGCTTTGCCAACTTATGTTTCCAAGGCCAAGACACGTAGTGTTTGAAATCAATCCCTTTTTGCTTGGTCCTGGATCAATGGTGGATTGCATTGTTACTGTGGGAGCTGCTGCTGCTACCGATCTCTTGGATTTCTTTCCCATTTGGCTTGAACTTGTTGTTTCGGCGGAGCTTTATGCAAGGAATAAAATGAACGTGATACAGAGAATAGGTGGTGTGAGCCAATATGACAGAATTATATCAATTAACGAGTAATGAAAGATTAAAATAATACTGCCGCAGATACAATCTCAGGGAAGATCTCAGCATAACTACTTCATTGATTGGCCACTTAACCTATCAATCATTTTAAATACCCATCAGATCGTTTATATGCCGAATGATTCATTCAAGCGTGGCTTGAGTTTTTTGGTGGATAATCACAAGTAAATCGGTATCGGGAATGGGAGGGCTTTTAATAATAATCCAAAATAATGCATGCAAGCCTTTTAAATCTATTTTGAAACTCGCGCCTTGATTTATTGGATCGCAATCAGAGATGTGCTTGGGTTGTAATACTTATGTTATTGCAAAAATTTGTTGATCCCTGATGGCAATACACCTTATCGCATCGGGAGATTTTAAAGGTGTCTTAACATGTGTTGTTTTATATCCCCCGATTGCCGATAGCGATATCGCATCGGAGAAATAGGAGAGGGCCTTTCGTTATATTTGCTTGCCCTTCCCGATAATCGATAGTTATTCACTTTTCGGATCGAGTTAAGTTAATGGGTCTTTGCATTATGTTTTCCTTGTTGTTACGATATGCGATCTTGCGATCACTTTATCGCAATAATAAAGAATTTTATATTTATTCATAAGACCGATTTCATATTTGTTCAAAAGGTTTATAATATAACATTTCCATTGGTGCTTTTGATGAAGAATTTTGTAATGATGAGTTGATACCAATTTATTCACACATCTATGTTTAAAAGGGACCCATTTCATATTATAGTTACAAAGAAAAATTTTATGAAATGGGGGGTTGTTGTACAGCACAACACAACCCAATTACCATTATCATATAAATAAATTAAAAATATAGCAAGAAGGCATGGGTGAAGAAAGAGAAAACCAAGGAGAAGTGTTTACTATCCATGTGCAGCCAAGAAAAGGCCCAAATATGGGCAAAGGAGGAGCTAAGAAGAAATGAAGTTGCTAGGAATCAGCTAATCAAGATTTGGGTGATGAAAGAGGAGATCTACTCAGAGGGATTAGATAACTTGTTACTCTTCATTGAAATAACATAATGGCATTAAGAGAGGATGAATAAGTTATATGCAACAACTCAGAAATGATAGTTAGTAGCACATCTAAATGATTAGAGGTATGATCGAGTCCCCTTGGTAATTACAGTCATGAATTTTCTTATTTTATGTATCAACATTGCAAGAGTAAGGAAAGTCTAGCCATCACAGTTCATGGAGAGCACACAACATACTTTATGTTGAGGAAGAAGAGGTGTTGCAACAGAAGTATGGAATCAAGTCAGGTCGACAAGCTCAGTCCCCACATAGAAACAAGGAAGTAGATGTAGGAGATCAGAGAGCATTGGCTTAAAGAGATTTGCCTTAGTAGCAGTGGTAGGAAATGATCGTTTTTAGCCTTAGGAAGAACGATTACATAGGAAATTAAAGGTCTTCATCTTGGGTGAAGTACCCTTATTTGATTTAAGTTGTGACTTATATTATGCCTAGCAATCTTGTGCTCATGAACACAATTGGTATAAGCTTTGCATGTAACTTAGCTATCAATTGGGATCGTTATGTTAATTGGTGGTCTAGGTTTATATGGAGTTATATTTTCATCTGAATGGATATTTCCTTCTAAGTAGGATCTATAATAGTTTGGTTGGTACATTCTCCAACCTGTATGAAATTTTTGGTGCAATTGGTATCATCTAAGAAGTAGTCGATATTTGAAGTAGCATGATCTTAGGGGAAGAAGAGTTGATTAATGGAGATGCTCAAGTGAAGTGAGCATAGTCTCAATAGTAGCAACAATGGTGAAGAGAAAGATGAAATACATCACTAATGATTAGTATTTGCAGGAGAAACAATACCATGAGCAATTTTAATTGGTATCAGTATCTCTTTAATTGGTACAAAATATGCATTCGCACAGAGAGTATACAGTCAACCATAAGGTTTCTAAAAACTGGAGGCATTCAAATAAGAGGAAATATATGTTCAGGGGGATCATATCCCATGTGTCCACTTTATAAAGCAACAATAATAGCTACAAGAATCATTCTACAGAGTAGAATGCACATTAGTAGCCAAACACTTGGTCATTGACAATTAATGGTTGCATGGGGGAAAAAAAGAAGATTGTAACCTTTTCTGTTGATGTCAAAGAGGGAGATAAGCTTATTGGAGAATTTGTGATGGCCCATGCAAAGGAGAGAAATCCATTAGTGGATCACGCTAGAGAAGTTTGGAAGCAACATGAGGATTCACAATCAATGTGGTGAAGTGATAAGGTGTTGTCATCAATGAAAAGGGAGGATATTGTCGGAAAATTGGCATTGCATGGATGGGTAGTGGCAACAAGTGTTCTAGAATTGATGTCGACAACCATGGCATAGATATGTTGGATAGTTGACATTGTCTAACAGTTGGAAAGTGTGTTGGCATTGATGTCAACCAGAATATCATGCATGTTGGGTGGTAGCAGATGTGCTTGATGTGTCAAGCTCAGGGGGAGTCCCATGGTTGGTACAGTTTTAGGTAGAGAATCATCATAGTAGTAGAATATGAAAAGAAGGTATAAAGTCTTTAGCTATGATGGTTAAGGAGTCCTAGGGTTTTCAGGAGATTCTACCTCAAGAGATCAATGTAGATAATCTTGGAGATTCCATAGTTTGATAATGCTTAGAAAAATCTTTCTGTTGGTATTTGGAAGTTCGTAAATGGCCTCCTGAATCACAACTTATTGCAAGTCAAAGTTTAAGTGACCCAAAGTAAGATGGAAGATTTAAATGTGGCCTTGGGTCAAAGTGGTGATCAAGTTTGGCAGTGGCTAGAGTTGGTGGAACTACTAATGGAGCTACTAAAGGAAGCATTGGGAGGTCATTGGCTGACAATGGAGCAGCAAAAGCCTTTTTTATTGGCTCAGATGGATCCCACCTAGCGGAGTTACCCTAGAAGATGTACCCCCACACTTTGCAAAGGGAACACAAGGTTAAGAGTGGGGATATAAGCTATTGGGCCATGGAGAAAAGCACAGACCAATGAGGAGTAAAGCAAGATGTCCCCATTCCAAGAGCTCAGCCTGTTGAGGGCTAGCCTACATGATATCAAATCATTGGGCAAGGGAGAGTCGACCTAAAGGAAAATTAAGAAGAGCGGAAACAAATAGGAGAACAACATAGGCTCTCGGAGGACCCAAACTACACATCATCCCACAAGGCTCATCCTGAATGATTGCAAAGAGGGAAAAAATGGAAGCATTAGGAGATAAGTGTCAGGCCTAAATATGGCAACCTTGTTAGGCTTGGGGGCCACAAGAAGTAGCTTCCCAAACCGCTTATCGCATAGATCAACGATGAAGAACCACTTACAGACCACTCCCCCTAATACCAAAAACCACAATGGAATGGTGTTGAGGCTGATTTCTTGAGCCCGATGGTTTTTTTATTAATGAAGGAAATTGCTCTTAAAACAAATGTCTCGCGGACCCTTTTCTCACTCCTCTAAGTGGGCACATGGAAAAATTTGATTGGTTCTTAGGAGATGATGGTGGCATATGACATCATCATGGTGTAGCTTTATGGGGGACACGTGGTAGGAAAATTCGACATTTTTGGGTGGTCTAATGGGAAAAAATCTAGGTGAAACATGTCACCACTCAAGCGGCTCCAAGTGGGGTTGATGACATAAGCATGACATCATCCTAGAAGAGCTACCCCATAAGGATTGAAAAGGTGCATAGAGAGGATGCGTCGAGCAAGAGGTGTCAGGAAAACATGGCAGTTGACTTAGTCTGACTGGGTTTTTATTGGTATACAAGTACAATATTGGTCCCATTAGGACATGTAATCCCGAAGGTATAGAGCCCAAAATTTTAATAAGGAAGCGTAAAGGGAATGCACCAGGCAGTAAATGTCAAGATACATCGGTTAGATAGTTCATCCTGGTGGGACCTTTGATTAGTCAGTGAAAGCATAGTGTGTGTAGGTTTGAGTGGTTAATTAAATAAGAAATAAATTAAATGAAACTAAATGGAAACTGAATGCAAACAAACAAGTAAAAAACACAAGATTTTACGTGGTAAAACCTTGAGAGTGTGTCAAGGAAACATCCACGGGGAAACATATTGGATTCTTTATTTGATTAATAATGATTCTCCATGATTACAATAGTTCAGGAATTCATCAGTTTTATAAGGCACTCCTCCATTACATAATTGTTGTTTCGGTATAAAACTAACATGGCAGTAACTAATACAATTTTTACACATATTTACATAATTAGTTGTCAAATTCCAACAAACTCCACCTTGACAACAATTTTCCTAATCCCTTGCCCATGCCCATTGATCATCTCTTCTGTAAGCCAAGAGAAGCTAAACACCATCATAGCTTCTCTAATGTCACCAGCTTCGTGAATATGTCTGCACAATTCTCTCGTGTATGGACTTTCTTGAGAGCTACTTTTCCGCCATCGATCACATGTCACAGAAAATGATACCTTACATCAATGTGCTTGGTCTTACTATGATAAGATGGATTTGTAGCCAAGTGAATAGCACTCTGACTGTCACAGGTTACATTCATTGTCTCCTGCGCCCTTCCAATCTCATCAAGTAGACCCTTTAACCATATTGCTTCTTTACTGGCATATGAAGCATCCATATATTCTGCTTCGGTAGTGGACAACGCAACTGTTTCTTGAAGCTTTGACATCCAACTAATTGTTGCACCTGCAAGAGTAAAAACATAACCTATAGTAGATCTCCTTTTGTCTAAATCAACTACATAATCAGCATCCACATATTCGAAGAGTAGTCCTTCAGTACCATTAAAGATGATGCAATGATCACTTGTGCCTCTTAAATACCAAAGCACCCATTTCACTACTTGCCAATGTTCTTCACTTGGATTTTCCATGAACCTGCTAACAACTCCAACTACATGTGAAATGTCAGGTCTTGTAGATACCATCATATACATTAAGTTGCCTATAGCATTTGCATATGGTACACGAGACATATACTTCTTTTCTTCATTAGTTCTAGGACTCAAAACCAAAGAAAGCTTAAAATGGGAAGGTACTGGAACATTAACAGGTTTCACATTGTTCATACTGAGCTTTTCAAGTACTCTTTCCACATACTTTTGTTGTGATAACCAAAGTTGACCATTTTTCTTGTCTCTGTGTATCTCCATGCCCAAGGTATGTTTTTTTTCTCCAAGATCCTTCATATCAAACATCCTAGAGAGATGATCCTTTAACTTGTTGATCTCATCCATGCTTTTTGTTCCAATAAGCATATCGTCAATTTATAAAACTAAGATAATGAATATGCCACTAAAACTCTTGAAGTATACACAATGATCATACTCACTTCTAATAAAGTTTTGTCTCACCATGAAGGAGTCAAACTTCTTGTACCATTGCCTCGGAGGCTACCTCAGGCCATACAATGATTTCTTGAGCTTGCAAACTAATATTCTGTTGTGATCTTGTACAAAACCTTCTCGTTGTTGCGTATATATCTCTTCATCCAAATCACCATGTAAAAAAATTGTTTTAACATCTAACTATTCTAACTCAAGGTTAAGTAATGCAATTAGTGCCAACACAATATGAATAGAAACAAGTTTTACAACTGGTGAAAAAATCTCATGAAAGTCAATACCTTCAACATAAGAATACCCTTTTACTACTAGCCTCACCTGGTACCTTTATATACTTCCAACAACTTTCCATTTCAATTTGAAGACCTATTTGCATCCAACAACACTTCTCCCTTCACGAAGCTCTACAAGATCCTAGGTATTGTTCTTGGATAAGAATCTATTTCTTCTTCCATATCCATTTTCCATTTTTCACTATCTATGTCATCTATTGCTTCCCGATAATAAGAAGGTTCCCCATCTTCAGTAATCAAAGAAAAAGATGAAGAAAAATCTTCATACCTTTTGGGAGTTTTTCTTTCCCTTGTAGACCTTCTTAGAGTAACTGGTTGCTAAACTAGTTCAGAAACTTCAACAATTTCCTTTGTATCTTCATCACCTTTTCCTCAATAAGTCTCTCCTTCCTTTCAATTTTCAAAAAAAAGTCTAGCCTCCAATTGAATTTGTTGATTTGGCAATACTTGTTCATGTTCAAATCTTTCAACATTTGATTTTAAAAGAGAAGATTCATCCAATGTTACATCTCTATTGATGACTATCTTTCGCGACGTAGGATCTCACAACTTGTATCCTTTCATCGCATAGTCATACCCAACAAAGACATAGCATTTCAATTTTGGATCTAATTTTGAACGCTGATTTTTAGGAATAAGAGCATAGGCATCACAACCAAATATCCTTAAATGTGAATAATCACAAGACTGACTTGACCAAACTTCTTCAGGAATTTTACAATTAATTGCTACTGAAGGTGATCTGTTAACTAAATAACAAGTAGTGGATATTGCTTCTTCCATCAAATCCTTTTGCAGGTTAGCATTGTTGATCACGCTTCTCACCCTTTCCATAAGAGTCTGATTCATACTTTCAGCAAGACCATTTTAATGAGGAGTATAAACAACAGTTTTGTGTCTAACAATTCCTTCATCCTTACAATACTGTTCAAATTCTAGAGAAGTAAATTCACCATCATTGTCAGTTCTTAAACATTTAGTTGATTTTCCTGTTCTTTTTTCTACCATAGCTTTAAATTGTTTAAAGACATTGAATACACCAGCTTTCTTTTTCAACATAAAGACCTAAACTTTACGGGAGAAATCATCAATAAACGTTAAAAAATATAAAGCACCTCCATATGATACAACAAGGGATGGTCCCCATGGATCAGAATGAATATAGTTCAAAATTTCTTAACTATTGTGACTTCCAATTTTAAACCTCTATTTACATTGTTTTCCATACACAAAATGTTTACAAAAATCCAACTTCAAGGATCTCAAGTCAGGGAGTAATTTATGGTTCATCAATACCTAAAGACCTTTATCGCTCATGTGACCCAATCATTGATGCCATAGGTGAGTACCTTCTTCTTCTTTCTCTGACACAATCACTTCTTCACTAACTTGAGTGCTTCCTTTAAGTCTGTAAATATTTCCGACCTTTTCTACTTTCATTACAACTAGGGCACCTTTTGAGACTTTCAACACTCCATTCTGGCATGTAAACTTATAACCATCTGAATCCAACACTCCCAAAGAAATCAATTTTTTCTTCAATTCAGGTACATGTCTAACACTAGTTAATGTTCTAACTTTGTTATCCTACATTGTAATCCTGATATTTCTCATCCCAACAGTCTGACATGATACATTACTACCCATAAACACAGAACTACCATTTACAACTTCATATGAAGTAAACTAATTTCTGTGTGGACACATGTGATGAGAAGCACCAAAGTCTAACAATCAACTTTGAAAATCCTGAGAGACATTACATACAGATAAAGTTTCATCCGTCATACATAATTGTTCAACAGATAAAACTTCATCTATCATACTTGAATCAACCTAATTTGCTTCCTTCTTTGGGTTATCAGACTCTTTCCATTTCCAACAGTCTTTCTTGAGGAGTCCAATTTTACTGCAGTACGAACATTTCACCTTATGGTTCTTTTCTTTTGATTTTGATATGGAAGATCCCCTTATTTTTTCTCCTCTTTCCTTTGACCATCCTCTCACTATCATGGCTTCTGGTGTAGCTGTTTCAGGACTGAATTTCCTCCGTACTTCTTCACATAAGAGTGCTCCCACAACTGATTCAAATTTCAAAGAATCATTCATGCTCAAACTGATTGAAGTTACGAAGTGGTCCCATGACTCCGGTAGAGAAAACAACAAGGTTATATCTTTGTCTTCGTCTTGAATTTTAACTTCCATACCTGATAATTGTCATATAAGTGTATTAAAAACATTTAAATGTTTTGCAAATTTTGTACCCCCTTCATCCAAAGATTGTACAATTTCCTTTTCAAATAAATTCTATTGGTTCCTGATTTTTTCATATATAGTTTTTCCCATAAACCTACAGTTGTACTCTCTTCAACAATGATGAAGAGAACTTCATCCGCTAGGCATAACCTGATGGTACCGAGAGCTCGAGCATCCAAGTCCTCCTAGTCTGAATCTGTCATGCTAGCAAGTTTCTTATTTGCCCGTCCAAAGCTTTGTGCAACCCTTGTTGCACCAGCAAATCCCTAACTTTCAGTTTCCATAAAGCAAAGTTGTTCTTGTCGGTGAATTTCTCCACCTCGAACTTTGCATTCAACATTTTAGCCGTTTCTTTCTAATTTGCTTCTAACTGTGCTTCTAGGGTTTATTTCTGAATTTGAATTTCTTCAAAATCTGCCTTCAACTAGGGTTTCTTTCTAATTTTCTGAATTTGACTTTCTCACAAGCTTCCTTCAACTAGAGTTTCTATGTGATTTTCCACAATGGTTTGGTTTTGTTTTGGTTTTTTTTTTTTTTCAACATTTTTCTTTTAACCCTAGTATTTTTTTCAGAATTTATTTTATCTTACTACATAGATTGATTGCTTCAAGTATACAAAAAAAAAACCAATTTCGAGATAAAAAAATACTCCAAACCCTAATTTGTTTTTCAAATTCAAGAGCGCTCAACAAAAAATCTTATTTCTACTATCTAAAGATGAAGAAAAATAAATACCCGAACTCATTTCTACTGATCGAAGCTACAATTTTTTTTGGTGCGCGCAGTCTCTTTTGTTGGCTTTTTCTGGACAACCAGACTCCAGACAGACGGACAACAACTCTTTCTTTTTCCAAGGAATCGGCAGCAAATATCTGTGCTCTATAGTGGAGTGGTGAAAATTGAAAATTCCACAACGTAGATCACGAGTTCAATCATCTGCAACTACACCTGAATGCAAAGAAAAAGTGGTTTCCACGGTGAAAACACTTTCTTCTTTCAGAAGATCGGCAACACTATTCAAAATTCGAGTGGCCAGCACCTCCTGTTCAAAATTCGGTGGCCTCAACATGGGCCAGCACCCCCTCTTCAAAATTTAACGGCTTCAATATTCGACCATAGTCTTCCCATCCTCTTCAAAATTCTACAACAGTCTTCCCCTTCTTTTTTTTACGAGTGTGCCACTCTTAAAAAAAATCAATTGGTCAGCACCTCATCGACGACAGTTATCTTCAAGAAATTGAAAATGGTCTCCTCGTCAACCTCCGGGTGACAGTTTTCAACAAAGGCTCTTTCTTGAGCCTATTTCAAAGGACGACTTTATTTCTTTGGGCTGTCTTTGTCTTGCTCACTCAATAGATTCTTCTGATACCACTTGTAGGTTGAGTGGTTAATTAAACAAGAAAGAAATGAAATGAAACTGAATGGAAACCGAATGCAAACACATAAGTAAAAAACACAAAATTTTACGTGGTAAAACTTTAAGATTGTGTCAAGAAAACATCCATGGAACACACAAGTAAAAAACACAAAATTTTACGTGGTAAAACTTTAAGATTGTGTCAAGAAAACATCAATGGAACAAGGGATTGGATTCTTTATTTGATTAAGAATGATTCTCCATAATTACAATAGTTTTGGAATTCATCAATTTTATAAGAACCTCCTCCGGTACATAACTGTTGTTTTGGTATACAACTAACTTGGTAGTAACTAATACAATTTTTACACATATTTACATAATTAGTTGTTAAATTCCAACAGTGTGTACCCCACTTGACAGCTACGCCCACTAAGAGGACCCTGAAAGTTTACAAAGGAGGCACGAATGATACTATCAGGTTAGAGAGCTATGAACTAAGCATTGTCACAAGGTTACATGCAAAAAATGAAACCAATGGCACAAATAAGTGAACAAAGAAACTAAGCCCTGAGGGTTGTAGCTCAAAAAGGCGTTGAGGCCTCGATTTTCTAATGGTTCCACATGTTATTACCACCATGGGCCTTAAGGTCAAATCCAAAAGAAGGAGTGTGAGGAGGATTAGGTAATATGCTAAGTGCTAGCATGACATGGGCTATAATCAAAAAGGTCCACAATGTTATATTTGGTAATGTCTTGGCACCTTCGGTAGCAAGTGAGGGGTTATAATCAAGAAGGGCCTCAGAGTTATTTTACATCAATAACAAAACAAGTTTTAGTGGCTTTTCACTTGGAAGGGTTTCGGCCTAAAACCCTCGTGTTTTGTGGTCTTGCTACTCTTATGTGTATGTGTATGCAAATGATATGCAATTGATGGTCACATGAATGGTTTCCAAGTTTAAATGTGAAAAGCATAAATTGACACAAAAATTTAGATTAGCTTTAATACTTATTCACCCCTCTCAGTATTAACATTGTTTCCAATAGAATGACTTTTAAATCTTACAAAAGAATTCAAATATGTTGAATATCACTGTAGCTTTGTTGGCACAATTGTAAATGTTTATATGCTTTGGAATGTGCATGCCATCCACTATTTAATCCAGTGCGCAATAATTATAGACTCGACTATATATATGATGCCATTAATCCATTTTTTTCAACTCTTCATCGATATATGAAAACTTCATACCAAATAAGTTGTTGCCAATATACTCTTGACATTTGTAAAATACTACTTTGATTGGATTCGGATGATCTTGTTGGGGTTCTAATCTGCATTGACTATTTCTTTCCAAAAGCACAACACTATGATGGCTATAGTTCTTTGTTGATCAATATGTAAGTGACTGCTCATTTTAGCTTCTTCGAGACATTTTATTTTCTTTGCAAATTACACAATTATATCTCAAACAAAACAAACCAATAAATAAAACTCCTCAAACAAACACTTTATCATTTAGTGAACTTATGAAGCAGATACTCGTGCGTCACGCATTAGCCCCTCATTAGCCTTAAAGAAGATAGTTTATAGGGCACCTCTAAAGGATGCAGCATGGAAAAGAAAATAAACCATTATCGTTGTGCATACGATGAATCTTGAATTCCCTCACTTTAACATATCATACAAATATATGTTGAAAGAACGAACTTAATTTGGACGTTACCAGAACTGTAGAAATGGTTGATAGATGTTGCATTACAAGTTATTTAAAAGGTGAACCAGGAGGAAGGTGAAGCCAAAGATTGAGCTTATGTGAGGAATCAAGCCTTCGCGTTTGATAAGAATGAGTACACCCACTTGTCAATTACAAACCTTTCGGATTCTGTGCAAACCATCCCTCTAGACGAAATTTGTCATATGATGGTGGATAGACAAATGCTCTTGAGCCAGATGCTCTTGGTGGTCAACATCACCAGCAAGGCCATCATCGGAATTTAGTAAAGGCAGTGCAACGCTTATGTTTTTACACGTTTTATTCCCTTTGGTGAACTATGGCCCTAATGCCAATATTGACGAGAAAAGAGAAGTTGAGAAGTCAGAATGCGACTTAATCGCCATATAATGTACCAAAAATGTAGTCTTTCTCACTAAACTGCAACCCTCCTTATCGCATTGACACAATTTAGGGCAGCTGGCTTGACCCGCTTGATTGATTTTCTGCCACTGATAATTCCTAATCGCAAACTGGAAATCAAAGCTAGGACATCCCAATAAGTAATGCGACTCCCCTTCAATCATGTCAAGCCTCATGAGATCACATTCCAATTATAGCGCAACTAGCAAATACGACAAGTCCAGGAAGAGGAAGTGAGGCCATCTACACTAGAGGAATCTGTCTTTAATTAAGTAAATATGTTATCATCCTACACCTCTTGAAATATCAGTGCGATACTCAACGCATGCCTACAATTATGTGATCGCAGAATTAGAGTATGGAGTTCTGCTAGCGTAGTAGATTTGGGTAGTATTAGTAAGTCAACCAAGTTCTCATCACAGGATGTCACTGCAGCTCAATATAAATACATCAATTATGTGGTTGTTCATCCAAATGACAGTCTTACTTGTATTAGTTCTCAGGATTGAACAACTCATGTATGGAGATTACCAGATTTGTTACCAGTACTAGTGCTAAGAGACCACAAAAGAGGAATTTGGTGCGTGGAATTTTTCTCCTATACATCAATGTGCGAGGAGAACATTTAGTGACAAGACAATTACAAAATGAGAATTATTGGATGGATCTTGCATGAAGACATTTGAAGATCATACTATAAACATATTGCGAGTTTCCTTTCTCAATCGTGGGACATAGTTTGCTTCTTTTGTTGCAGACGTCTTGTTGAATTTTGCACAATCAAGTCCAATGAATGTATTGCAACATTTAATCAGCAGGACGACAAGATCTTAGCAATGGATGTGGTTGAGAAAACATAAATGGTGGCAACGGGTGGCAATGATTCTCTTAGGAATTTGTGGCATGATTGCACTGATATAGGTGAGGAGGAGGCTATTCTTGAAGGGAAGGAAGCAACATTCAAAGACCAAGAATTACTAAATGCTCTTCCAGTAAAGATCAGGAACAAAATGTGAAACGTGAAGTAGGAAAAGAAGAACTAAGATTATTTTCAGAATACATGCAAGAATGGAGTACACAACAAAATTTTTCCCATGTTACTCAATTTGTATTATTTCATGTTTTCAACGTCCTTCCTCCAATGACCTTTTGGATGTTCTTATGCCATATGCACACTGACAAGTATACAAGGATAGATAGAAACATAAGAAGCTCTTCATTCATGGGAGGGCTAAAATTGAATTAAATGGAAAACATGATGTTACAGGCAGTTAGTATTCTTCAAAACATTGATGAAGATGCTCTTCTACTTACAACTCTTAGTAATGAAGAAACATTCTAGCCAAACCCCAATTCTGTCTACCAAATAGAGCATCCCTCATGCTTCAAGTTTATTTGGAGACTGGTTGAAAAGGCATAGTTTGATAAACACATTCTTGGAGACTACGTTATTTATCATAGTATTGCAGCTATTGATCTAGATTAGTGCAAGACTTTGAAGTAGATACTTGAGAATGGCATAATGAATATGCTGGATCTTACATTGAAAATGGATGTGGATGAAAAGGAACCGATACTGTATTAGACGGAAGACGTTACTAACCATGATTTGATTCCGAGTGTTTGCAATATCATATTTATTAAGTAAACATGAATACGTTGATGTCGTTGTAGAGTATCGACTCACAACAACAATATATCCTCAGATCAAGGGATTCAATGAATTGATACCAAAACCTGATTTATATATTTAATCACAAGGAACTTAAGCTTCACAATAATGGGCTTCCATAAATTGATTTGGATGGCCTCAGAATGAACACTAAGTATACTAGTTAGAGTTCAACATCTCTTGTTTTGGGAGGTGGAACAAAGTTTTAATAAGGAAGAGTTAGGAATTATTAAGAAATGAGATAACTTAATTATAACACCTGAAGTAGATCCACTGAAAAGTGATAGTAATAACCTAAGTGAAAAGTGATAGTAATAACCTAAGATTCTCAAGATTTTGGAGAGAAGTTGGTACAACAAAGAGAGACCGCCTTAAACTCATGGGAGCGTGAACATAGAGATACAAATTCAATTGTTCAAACTATAGACCCATTGATTCAAGAGGACACTATAGGTTTATATATTACAATGGTGGAGATGCTAAGGAAACTACTTGCAAAAGGTGATTACTTGTTTGATGTTGGAAATTAAAGCCTCAGAAACATGTGCTTGCAAAAAAGAAAATCTCTTCTAGAGTCTACAACAATCTTCGATGAATTCGAGTGCACATTGTGCACTTGGAAAGGAATATTGAATAAACCTTGAGAAATACAATTTTATGAAGGCATGCCTTAAAGAGTATGAGAACATACTCTTAGAGATGGACTTGAAAATTAGGAAGTCTGACATATATTTAATGAGAAGGAACTTAAGCTTCACACTAATGAGCTTCCATAAATTGATTTCAATGGCCTTAGAGCCAACACTAAGTATGCTAGTTATAGTGCAACATCTCTTGTTTTGGGAGGTGGAGCAAAGTTTTAATAAGAAAGATTCAAGCATTATTAGGAAATGAGAAAGCTTAATTATAACACCTGAAGTAGATCTAGTGAAAAGTGATAGTAGTAACCTAAGATTCACAAGATTTTGGGGAGAAGTTGGTACAACAAAGAGAGGTCACCTTAAACTCATGGGAGTAGGAACATAGAGATACAAATTCGTTTATTAAAACTATAGGTCTATTGGTTCAAGAGGACACTATAGGTTTATATATTACAATGGTGGAGATGCTAAGGAAGCTACTTGCAAAAGGTGATTACTTGTTTGATGTTGGAAATTAAAATCTAAGAAACATGTCCTTGCCAAAAAGAAAATATCTTCTAGAGTCTACAACAATCTTAGATGAATTCAAGGAGTGCACATTGTGCACTTGGGAAGGAATATCAATTAACTCTTGAGAAATGTAATTGTATGGAGACATGCCTTAAGAGTTTGATAGCATACTCTTAGAGGTGGACTTGAAAATTAAGAACTTCGACAGAAACTAGTCTTCTCACCATACCCCTTCCAAGCCTAATACAAAGGAGCCATATTATCAAGTCATTCAACCTCAAATCTATGCTTGGTATTAGGATCAATTTGCTTAGCTACCAGTGTAGTAGCTAGTAGATCCAACTCCATCACAAGAAGAAATCACAATTCTTGTTCAACAACCCATAGGAGTTTAGAAACCCCAACATCAATCTTTCTTTCTCCAACTTCACTTCCAAATTCAAAAATTTGTTATGTCATTATTATCATATTGTACTAAATGTTAAAAGTCATATAAGAATCACTATGAATTGTAAAAATTCATTAGGAATATGAAAAGTCTTAGGAGTTGAATGGGTGGACTTTGAAGAATCGTGGGAGAGGTGAAAGGTCACCCACCCATTTGTATAAATATATCCTCATGTCTCCAAAAAGGGGGGATATTGGCATTTGCGTTCTTTTGGTCTAGAGATAGTTATTAGTACTCACAGTTGTAGGCACTCTTGTGGTTGCGATATTTTAGGTTGAGTTGTGGTGAGGCTAGGGTTTTTCCGTGGATATGATATCGACAATCATCATTCCACCATTGAATTTTGATGGGCTTGTGACGATTGTACTTGTATGACCTTTTTCAATGAGAATATTTTCACGTTTGGCATCAATTCCCATGGATTCCTCTGCTTACTCTAATGACTAACTCATACTCCAATAATCTGTGGTTTCATATTGGTTATACATTAATGAGCTAGTTCATGGCTATTGTATATATATATTTTTTAAATCTTTTCTCTCTCATTCCATGCTAATGCTAGTAACATATTATGAACTAATTCATAACTAACCTCTAATACTTTCTTATTTTTGTATGTGTTATTTAGTTTTAGCTTAGATATCCTTTCTTGAGACATACTCCTTATCATTGTTTTTTTTCATATTCTTGTCCCTTATACTTCAAACTATCAATTGTGGGATAGTTTCATCACCATTCTCTGGGCATTTCACACTTGTTCTTGCAAAATTCTCTTCACTTCAAATCTAAGAGGAAAACCAACATGATGGGAGCCAAGCCCACATACAAAATGAGCCTCCTATCCCAAAAGGTGTGAGTTATAAATGGGACTACACACAAGGAAGACCCCCTTATTGTTGGTAGTACATTTTTTCTCGTCAACAAATTTGGAACTAGAAGGAGGGAACATGACAAGATGACCCTATGGAGCCTACATATTTAATTTGTTTACCTTAAAAATCTCCTTGTGAAACTTTTGTTTGGAGTTATGTTCCTAGAGAAGTACATTCCATAATTCCTAATGGGATAATTTATCTCTTATAAAATAACTTTCATAGCCAAAGTGAAAACTCTGCATCATAACATATTTGTCAATTCCTTGAAGCTTTCATCTTCAATCATGTGTCTGATAAAGTAGCCACATGCAAACTTTTCACTTTTACATGTAAAGCTCATGCTAAAAATTGGTGTCAAACTTTACCACCTCCATATATCCCTTCACTTGAACAATTAATTAATGAGTTGT
>APFE031741602.1:152194-176019 GCA_000404065.3 Pinus taeda | reverse complement strand
CAACTGGGAAGCCAGCCACTATTCTGCAGCAATTTCAGCAGCTTCAGCCTTGAGGACAAGGCTAGTCTTAAGGGGGTGGGCATGTTAGGGTCCCACCCTAACCCCCTTATCTATGTAATGGGACCACGTCATAGTTAAGAGTCAATAAAGCCCATATTAATAATTGTAAGTGGTTAATTCATAATTAATAAAGGAACCACAGTTAGTTGCAAATGGGCCGACGGTATTAGTAATAAACAGTATTGACCCGTGGTATTACTTGTAGGAGTCATATATATAGGATAGTAACTCCCTGCGAGGAGCATCGTGTCTTATCTTTGTAATCGAGCTCTGCTCTATTGGAGGTTGCCCCCTCGAAGAGGCAAGTGAACATTACTCTTTGAATAATAAAGTCTTCGCTATTCTGTGCTCTGGATATATTTCCTTCGCATATTCTGTGTTATCGGTCTCTTTCCTTCGCATATTTTGTATTTGGGTATCATTTGCAGGTTAGGAAGCATAACATCCTGACAATAGTGAACCTTTTTAACATGAGTGTTTCTTATATTCCTAGTGAAATTACTTCTTCTTCTATGGGGGATATAGGTCCCACTATACCCTCTAGATCAGTACTCTCAGCTACCATGCCATCTTTATCAGCACTTAATGTTGTGTTATCCAGACCTCTTTCCACACATCTCACATCTTCTTGGGGCATTCCACCACTCATATTTGTGACCCAATCACAATTTCCATGTTTTTTTATTTCTATGCCTTCCCCTAGTTTCGTGTTTACACTAGGAAAAACCCTAGTCAATCCATAGGAGCTCAATTATTTACTCCTAACTCATCTCTACCTATGATTCCTACATTTAGAAAAAACAATTTACTTTTGAAACCCTGATGGGGGGATCATCCATTGTTTCTAGTAAAGCTAGACACAATTGTACTTTTGGCAATATTTCTCAACCTTGGTCTAATTCTATGTTTGGAGGGACACCCTACTCTGGAGCTTCCTTTTCCTTTGGGGGGCGGGGGAGATGGTATACTTGGTTGTGTTAACCCCATTAGTACCGCTATGCCTATGATCTCTCATGCTTATAGTGGTGCTTCTGCACATGGAGGCCCTTTCTCTATTGATGGGTAATATCCTATGGGAAGCCAAGCCTATAGTAGCCCTTTGTTCTCTTGGGGAAGTTAACTTTAGGGGCATAATCCTTACACCTCGTCATTTGGCTGAGGATATTAGTATACCGAGATGAATTATAACCTTGGTTTGTATCCTTATTCGTTTAATTATGGTATGGGGGGTACTTATGGTCTATATGGGGGTTATGGCCCTTATCAGTTATTTGGTCAACTGCAAGTTCCATTTTCGACACCTATTGATTTACCATACTTGGATAAGTTGGTCAATGACCCCATTTTTCACAATCCTAGGTGGACATCTATGCTAGCCAGGTTACCCTCCAATATTCCTAAGTTTGAAGGGAAACCTAGAGAGAATCCTTCTACACATATCAACACCTTTGATTTATGGTGTTCATCTAACTCTTTGCTGGATTGGTTTATGAAGTTGAGACTTTTCAAACAAACCCTAATAGGTGATGCCACCAAATGGTATACCAAACTCAATCAGGCATACTATGGTGAATTTTCCTCCTTGGCTTGTACTTTCTTGAACCACTTTTAGTTACCTACTAGGAAAGATATTGGAACTTATCTTTTATCCAACTTTAAACAAGATGATGCCACTCATATCACTGGTCATATTCATGAATGGCATGAGTGAAATAATTTAGTATGAACTAGAATTCCTAATGATGTCCTTATAGATTTATTCACTTAATTCCTTCAGTCATAAATCACCATGAATATCACTATGATTGGGTGGTTACTAAGGAGAAGGCCATATTACGTGCTCAACATCTTGATTTGATTTAATCTCATTTAGAAAAAATATATGATATCATTCCCAATGCTCCTCTCCCTTTTGTAAATCCACAGTGACGCATGCTAGGATCACACTATGATGGTGTGATTTGTTTCCTTTCCTTTGATACTATAAGTTCACTAGATACTCAACTAGGGAAAGTTATGGTCACTTATCAAGCCCCGGTAAGTGACCCTAGATCTCAATAAGAACCCTCTTCTTCTGAGCAACCCACAAAGATTCTTATGATGAAGTCCACATCTCATAAAAATACTCAACAACCTAGTGATAAAAAGAGAAAACATAAGAAAAAACTTGTTGAAGAGAACATTCAAAACCAACCTAGTCAGGGTGGAGGAAGTAGTGATCATTGTCAAAATATTAAGTTTATTTGCAAGATTTGTCAGGTAGACCACTTAACTCAATTGTTCTCATGTATGGATGAATTTCATCATCTCCTTGCACCAAAACTAGCTACCTATTATCTCATCATTTTAACTCATTAATTCCCCATTGAGTCGTAACAACAAATATTTGTGCAAGCTTCTCAACCTCCTCCTCGAGGTAATTAGGGAAATAGTATTATGGGTCTGACTCAACAAAGTGCATAACCTCATGTTACATTCTCACCTTTATTTGACCATGAGAGAAAAATCCTATGACCCTCCTAATCCGAGTTATACTCATGAGGACTTGACCACTCTTGTTGCTTCCACTTGACCTTTCACGTTAGATAATCCTGTGGAACTGGAATATCGTCCACCCAAGGATGTAGTCCAAAAGTCAAGACACAATCCAAATGTGTGGGTTACCTAGAATTATAGTGTTGTTGAAGAATTATCCCAAACACCATGTTACATGTATGATTTGGAGGTTTTGTAGACCTTCGTCGTGTAGTGAAAATCCTAGTTGACTCCTAATGAAGAAATGGATCCCTTGGAGTCTAGTCTAATCACGTTTGACACTAATGCCCATTAGTTTAGACTTTCTCATTAGGTTTCCTTTTAGATATTGCTGGGCGTTTTTAATGATGACAGATAAAACCATTTGGTGGATGGAGGGTCTTTCACCTATGTGATTTCAGCATCATGTTGGAAAGTTATTGGTTCTCCAACACTCTTTAAGTCAAATACCACTTTACATGTGTTTGATGGACATCACTTTGTGCCTTAAGCAATTCTTATAAAGTTTTCCATTGAGCTAGGTGGGAAATGCCTATGTTGATGCTGAAGTCATTTATACTCCCTTAGATTATAATCAGCTCCTTCGTCATAACTAGTTTTATGACACGTCTATTGTCATGTCTTTAGTGTTTTGTGTTCTTCACTTTCCTCATGAAGGAAATATTGTCATGATAGATTAGTTATATTATTGCATACCATCGACAAAGTCTACTTCTATGGGAAATATTGTTCCATTCATTGGATATAACCTCTTGGCTTGAGAATTTTGGTGTAGGACTATTTAAAATCCTATCTCTTATCAATTTTTTTCCTTTACCCCTACCCCATATCTCCTCTTCCTCTAACATTGGTCCCATTCATATGATCTCATATATAACCTGTGGACCTCATAGGTCTCCTCGCCCTTGGGTGGTGACTTCTACATCTAACATTGATATGTAGGGTGAGCATAGGCCTCCTTTAGTGGAAGATATTTCCTCCTTAGCAGTTGCATTAGTACATCCTAAAATTATTCAAAAGCTCCATCCCATATGGAATATGGCCATAATCCTTTTCCCACATAAGTTGTCACTCTGCCACTTCCTTATGACTTTGTTGATGAAAAGTCTTCTTCTCAACAAGTCATCTTTGAAGTCATGGATTCACCTATTGATAATGCTATGGAGATTACACCTCTTCATTCCTTTACTCTCCCAGACTTGGAAAAGGTAGAGATTGGCAAACAAAATCTTCAATCGACTCAGGGAGCACCTCCTTAGCTATTCCTAGTGCTGGAAATATGTTTTCATTGATGTTGATAGGATAGTACCTAATGTCAACAAGGTGTCCATTAAGAAGATGGTTGAAAATGGTGTTAGAAGGTGGCACAATTGTCTCAAAATAAAATATTCTAGGCACAAGAAGAAGGGCCAAGATGCAAAGAAGAAAAGAGAGTTTGAAGGGTCAAGGTTAAAATAATAGAAGAGAGATTGAAGCCATTTTTCATAAAATAGATGATCTCAAAGACTATATAAGATCCAATCCACTAGAAATTTCTTTGAAAGAGATTTCCAATGGTATAAAGAAGTCTTCAAATGACCTTATAGATCAAAATATAGAGGTAGTCAAAGTTGGGCATACAAAAGTTGAGAAGAAGCAGAATCCTGACACCCCAGAAGCCCATAAAAGCATTGAGTTAGGGTAGAGGAAGTAGGCCCAGAAGGTAAGAACTCTGTAATGAAGCTTAGAGTGGCATATTAGGGTCGGAATATTGAAGGCCTAGAAGGACCGAAAGCCTATAATCCCGTAACATTTTAAGAACTGGAATTTCCGAAAAGTGTCGAGCACCCAGGCTATACTCTCTAGAGAGAGAATATATATATGAAAAGCATGCAACAGAAGCAAGGTGGGCCATGCTCGGAAGCCTAGAATCCCGTAACCCATTTGAAATTAATAAAGGGAAATAGGGGCCCGATATGCCTTTAAATGGACTTAGCATGTAAAGGCTTAGTTGATGGTCACAAGCATTGGTCCTCTAGTTAAAATAAAGAGGTGCGAGAGAAAAAGGATCTAAAGACCAAATTCATCATTTTTGGTAGCAATTTCTTTTAGAAATTAAAAGGGGCCGCAATGGCCTTTGGACATATAACAAAGTCCTTAGGCATGACAGATGAGTTGTGAGCTATTTTGGTAGCAATGATTGTTAACAAAGCCTTTGGTCTTTGGCATGAACGATTCGGTAGCTATTTATGGATAAAGGGATGATGAAATACACTTGCATGGATAGTTGAGTCAACAAATTTAGTTTGACAACACTTGAAGTTTCCCAGTTAAGCCAAACGTAACACAAGTTGGAAGCTCAATTTGGCCCAAAAAATAACAAATGGAGTTCCAGTAGTAGAACAATCGTTAAGAGGCAAATTTGGCAATGCTGGTAAAACTAGAGGTTCACCAAATTTAGAAAATCCTCATTAAAACCTATCACTTAACAAAATTGAGAAAAACAACAATGTAACTCAAAATTTCTTGGAGTAATAGGTGAAGAGCGAAAGAAGACCTAGAGAAAAAATTCAAAGGACAATTTATGAACTCAAAAAGGGAAAAATAAGAAAACCATGCAACAGATCAATGCACAACTTAACCAAATATTGAAGACAAAAATATAAGTCCATAATTCTTTAAAAGAAAATTTTGAGGAGCAGAGTTGGGGCGATGGGTTGCAAGAGTGTGTGTGGGATAGAGTGTGGATGAGACTTATAGGTGCAACATGATACATAATCGTGCTATGCATCAAGGGTGAAACGAAGAACAATATTGGTATCTGAAAGGTGGTTTGTATCAGTAATCAAAGATTGTTGAAGGTGTTTGTATGGTGGTGTTTGTGAGTAGTTGTAGTGAGCAAAATTTTACTTGTTTATGAGGTCAGAGGTCTACTGGTTCTAGTTTGAAAATGGATGAAAGATGCATCAACAAGGAAAACAAGTGGTAGCTTATAGATCAGGGGTTGGAGCTCCTTCTTATGGGTGTTAGAAAACTTTTGGGGTTGTAGCTGATAAATCAAGGAGTCGTAGCTTCTTGCTAGTTGTAGCAGAGAATTGTAACAAAAAGTTATAGCTTGCCTTGTGAAGTAATAAAAGAGCAGTCTTGAAGAATTTATTTGTTCTTTGTGTTCCATTGTGAATTGTTGAGATTATTTCTTGTCATGATTATTTATTTGCTGAAAATACTCTATGGTGTCCTAGTGATCTAACACAAGTAAAAGAAAAGTATTTTTTTTTAAATTGGTGAAATTCCTACAATACTAATTCAATGACGCCCCACCTCCCACCCCTCTCAATATTGTCATGGTTTCCAACAATTGGTATCATATCCAAGATACTTGAAATTATTTTAACAGTTATTAGAAAGATTAAGGACCATGGCAAAGCAAGAAGGAGGTTATACAAACAAGGCATGAAAGTTCAATGGAACAAACCATGTGCTTTGGAAAGTAAGGATGAAGACCTACATTCAATCACTTGGAGTTGATGTGTGGGATGTTGTGGAAGAAATATATTAGGGGCCTCTAGCAGTAGTTACCAAATATCAGAAGTTGAAATTCACATTAAATGCTAAGAGAATGAATCCTCTTCTTGTTGGTCTACCTAAATCATAGATTGTCAAGGTAATGGATTTCAAATCTACTAAAGTTATCTAGGATAAGATGAGAAGTTTCTATGAGGGAGACAACAAGGCAAAGAAAGCTAAACTTTAAGGTTAAAGGATGCAATTTGAATCTTTAATCATGCATGATGATGAAGATATTGTAAAGTATTTTTTGAGAGTTGATGAAGTTGTGAACACCATAAGAGGGTTTGATGAGCATCTAGATGAAGCTATGGTAGTTCATAAAGTGTTAAGATCCCTTCTTGAGAGGTTTAATCCCAAGGTATCAACCATTAAAGAAATTACCAATATAAGCAATCTCACTTTATATCAACTTCTTGGAATACTCACCACATATGAGATGAGGATTTATAAAGGCAAATTTGCAGCCAAAGAATCATCCTTCGAAGCATAAAAGAAGTACAAGGACGAGCATGATGATTCATGTTTTGAATCAGATGAAGAAGAAGACAATTTTGTAAGCAGGATCGAGCAGGGATTAGGAAAGTTATAAAGGTAAGATACCTTTCAAATGTTTTAATTGTGGCAAAATTGATCATTATGCATCGAAGTGTCCTGAAAGGAAAAATAAGGATTACGATCCTAAAGAAAAAGTCAAGAAAGTTCAAAAGAATAGTAAGAAGGCTATGAATAGAGGCTTTATGTTCAAGACGAGAGATCCTTGAAAAGTGAAGCTAGCCAATCCTCAGATGAGGACAAAGATGATAAGAGCCCTAAATAGATTATGCTGATGGCCATAGAAAATATGCAAGTTGAGGCTATTAATTCTGATGATGAATAAGGAGAAGTAGATCTTGAAGGATAACTCTTAAGTGCTCTTGATGAAATAGAAAGGTTAAGGAAGAAAAATAAATTCCTTAAGGAATCCTTGATAAAGGAAAAGGTTAAGGCTATTGAGCCATTTCTCTTGCAAATAGAAGAAGATAAGAAAATTCAAGAATCCTTGAACCAGCAGTTGAATGAAAAGGTTCAAGCATGTGAGAAGCTAGAAAGAGAAGTCATGTTGCTGAGAAAGGAACTAGAGAAGGCTAAAACACATCTGATTTTCAATCAGAAACATTAGTAAAGGAACCAAAGACTTAAATGAGATATTGGAGGGTCAATGTGTCTCTAAAGATCATAGTGGTCTTGGCTTTGAAGTTGAGTCTGGCAAAACAACTGAATTAAAAGGAAATAAGAAAATCACCTTTATTCCAATAGCTAAAGAAGGGCCTATGCAGGAGCAAAAGGGAGAGATACAACCCAAGAATCAGGTCCATAAAAGTCAGCAGCAACAAAAGAAGAACACTTGCCAAGCACATAGAACTACACAAAATTTAGTCCAACGGAGAAGACAATCTTCCAAGTACAATGATATTTTTATTTCACATGCACCAACTATGGCCATAGAGCAGCAAGTTGTAGAATCAATATTTCTTACAGGAAACTTAGATTCAAAGAAGACTTCAGCAAAGGAAAATCAAACACAAGTACAATAATTATTTTTCTCCCCTGGATTATCAGGTGAAATGTTTTAAATGTGAAAATTTTGGGCATATAATAGTAAATTTCATACTTAAAGAAAAAGGGACAAAGTGAGTAATTGAGAAAATTAAACAAAAGCCCAAGGTCTCGAAAGAAGAGGAGAAATCAGAGGAATTTGATATTGCCATGTATGCTCAGAATGGTGGGATCCATTGGTATGTGGATAGTGGATGTTCTGGGAATATGTGAGGAGATAGAAGCAAGTTTGGCAACAATGCTCTTGGAAAAATAGTTGAAAAAGGTAATGTGAATTTTGGCAACAATGCTCTTGGAAAAATAATTGTAAAAGGAGTGGTTAGTTGATCAAATGGAAAAGGTAAATCCAAAAATGTTTTATATGTTGATGCATTGAAGCATAAACTGCTTAGTGTATCTCAAATGTGTGATCAAGGCTATGATGTAATTTAAAAAAAAATTGGTCAAATCAAGTCCACAGTTATAGGCGATATAGTTGTTCAGGATGTAAGAATAGACAATAATGTCTATGTGCTCAAAGAGAAGACAAAATGGTGTTACTTATTAAATATATGAATGTTTTATATGGAACAAAAGGCTTGGACATCTAAAATTAGATTAGATAGTCAAGCTAAGCAAGAAGAACATTTTCAAGGACTTTCCCAAGCTTTCAAAACCAAACAATACTATTTGTAAATCTTTCCAACTGGGAAAGCAAGCCCAAGTTCCATTCAAGGTGAAGGAGAAATCATCATCAAAACCATTGCATATGGTACACATGGATTTGTGTGGACCATTCAGAACAAAGTCACCCACAGGTAAATTATACTTTATGCTAATAATTGATGATTTCAGTAAGATGGTGTGGGTTACCTTCCTTAGAGAGAAATCTGAAGCTTTTGAGAAATTTGAAGAGTTCAAAGCCTTGGCCGAGAATGAAACTAATTGAAAAATAAAAAGCATAAGGTCTAACAATGGAGGTGATTTCACTTCAAAAGAATTTGATGACTTCTGCAAAAAGAATGGCATCAAAAAGAAGTTAACAATACCAGAGATTCCCCAGAAAAATGGCGTAGCATAAAAAGAAAAAAAATCAATACAACACTTAGGCAGAGCACGAAAAGGAATTTTTAGCAGAGGTTTTGGGTAGAATTTATTCATACAACAATATTTATCCTCAACAAAGCTCATTTTAGACTGAATAGTGACAAAACTCCCTATGAGTTGTGGTATGGAAAACCTGTAATAGTCAAACACTTAAAGTTTTTGGTAACCAATGCTACATCAAGATAAATGATGAAGAACTTGGTAAGTTTTATGCGAAAGCAGATGAATGAATTTTTCTAGGATACTCACACCAGGAAAAGGATGTATATTCTACAATAAAGTCACCAAGAGGATCATCAACTGTATCAATGTAAAGGTGGATGAGCACACTGATCAAGAAGAGAGACAACCCACAAAAGCTAGTGTTATTGAACTGGTGAGAATTAATGAGGAGCATGATGAGGGAATTGTTGAAGAAAACAATGAAGAACCCTTTAGTCCTCAAGATAAAGATCCCAAGGTATGTACAAAAACACCACCTAGCTGATCATATCATTGGTGAATTAAATTCTCAAGTGGAGACAAGAAGGAAGGTGATAGATTCCCTTGCATAGGCACATGTTACCCTTCTAGCCATGGAGGAACCAAAATATGTTTTTCAGTCCAGTGAATATCAATATTGGCTGAAGGAAATGAATGAATAATGGGATCAAATAGAGAAAAATCAGACTTGGGAACTTGTTCCAAGGCCTGCTAACAAGAATGTCATTGTCACAAAGTGGGTTTTTAGGAATAAAGTAAATGACCATGGAGAAGTGGTAAGAAACAAGGCTAGGTTAGTATGCAAAATCTATGCTCAAACAGAAGGCTTGGATTTTTATGAAATTTTTTCTCATGTTGCTATATTAGAAGGAATACAGATTTTTTTCCCACTTTCTTGCTTTAATAAACTCAAAATCTATCAAATGGATGTCAAATTTGCTTTTCTCAATTGAGAGCTACAAGAGGAAGTCTACATAGAGAAGCCAAAATGTTTTCAGCTAACAAAGAAACTAGATTCTGTTTGTAGACTTAAGAAGGCTTTGTATGGTCTCAAGAAAGCCCCTATTCCAAGCTAGCCAACTACTTGCTCATGTGTGGATTCAAAAGAGGTGCAACTGACAAAAACTTATATTTCAAAGCAAAGGATTGTAAACTTATTGTGGTTGTTGTATATGTTGATGATATCATCTTTTCCTACGACCAAGATTTTTTGACCAATGTATTTGTAGTTGATATGAAGGCTGAGTATGAAATGTTAATGCTTGGACAACTTTCTTATTTCCTTGGATTGCAGATTGTGCAAACACCCAAAGGAATTTTTATCTCTCAAAGAAAGCAAGTCAAAAGAAGTGCTACAGAAATTTGGCATGGAATAATTCTCTTTAGTGAGCACTCCAATGGTGGCAGGTTGCAAACTTAGAAATATGGATGAAGCTCTAGTAGTGTACTAGACTTTATATAGATCCATCATTGTGAATATTTCATATTTGATAGCATCAAGACTAGACATCATGTACGTCATTGCTATAGTTGGAATATTTCAAGTAGCTCCTAGGCAAATCCATCTACTAGAAGCCAAGCTAATTCTTAGATATCTTAGAGAAACAATGGACTATGGTTTGTGGTACCCCAGAGGAAATATTTTTCATTCACTGTTAATATTGATGTTGATTGGGCAGGTGAGGTAGATGATAGAAAGAGTGTATGTGGTGGCATTTTCTTTCTTGGAGAGAGTCTAGTTTCATGGTTGAGCAAGAAGAAAGCTTCCATTATTCTTTCAAAAAGAAAGAGCATTCCAATGGTATAACGAAATATTCAAATGGCCTCCTGGATGAAAAGATAGAGGCATTCAAAGTTGGGTGTGAGATGAGCAGAATCACAAAACCCCAGAAGCCCATAGCAATACTGAGTCAAGGTAGCAGAAGCAAGCCCGGAACCCTGAAACCCCATAACAAAGATTAGAGTAGTGCAACATGATCAGAATCTCGGAGGCCCGAAAGTCCTAAAAGCCCAAAATCCTACAAAGTTTTAAGAATTGGAATTTCCAAAAAGTGTCAGGCACTAGGGAACTAGAGCACTCGGGCTCTACTGTCTAAAGCATAGATAATTTTAGGGGTGAAATTTCTCCCATGGGTGAAATTAGGGGGTTATTTATTTGGGTTCGGTGTTTTTTTACAAATATGGGTTTGAATATGCATTAACCAATATTTATTTAAAAAAAGAAAAAATTAAACTATTGGCCCATGGGAATTTGATGGGGAGAGTTTAAACAATTATTTTGATTTCCAAAATTCATACTACATTCTCTCATTTTCCCTTTTATTATGGTAATGGCAAGTATCAAGATATATTTCACCCTACTTTTATGGGAGTACCAATTATTTGGATTTGTTTCTCCTCGTGGAATTTATTTTCACTCTATTATGTTTTTCTATTAACCCAAAATTGTCATATTTTTTTTCTAGTATAATTCAAACTACATTCTACTATCCACCCTATTTTTATGGTAATTGCAAGTATCAAGGCATATTTCACCCTATTTTTATGGGAATACCAAATATTTGGATTTCTTTCTCCTCGTGGAATTTATTTTCACTCTATTATATTTTGCTAATAACCCAAAATTGTTGGAATTTGTTTTTTCCAGTAAAATGTATCCCGCACTTCATGGAATGTGGAATCACGGGTTTATATGAATTGGGAGTTTATATGAAAGCCATTCCATCACTATCAATGGAGAGATCACTTTCCAATTCTTCCCTATTGATTTGACATTTAGAGAACACACTTATTCGACTATCTGAGTTTTAATTTGGTAAGAATTCACCCACATTTGTGTTCTTTAAATGTTCAAATGAAGAAACTATTGAGCATAAAATTATGAATATGATTATTAAAATATTATATTTTATTTTAATTTTACCTAGATAAACTATTATATTTTTTTCTTATTGTAATAGTAGAGACTATCAATAAAGCTTTATATAAATAGTAGAGGATGTAACATATTTTATATTTTTATATGTCTATATTGAAAAGTTGTTTCATCTCATTTGATTCTCTATATAAAAGAGAGAGATGGTTTTGTAAACCTAAAATACTCTAGTTGTAAGATAGAGTTAATTGTAGACATCACTACATTCACCATTGAAGTTGTCAAAATAATTTAGGAATCAATAAAATAATAGTCCAATGAACATTGTTGTGGGAGTTCACAAATTCCTTTAACATGGACACTCCTCAACATTCAACAGGCTTGATCCATCATGTAGCATGAGAGGGTGATTTTTCTCATATCTTTAGTAATCTCTCCTTTCTAATTCAATTGCCTATAAATGATGGAAGTGAGGATGGTAGAGCTATATTGCAATGTACATATAAAAACTACTAACTTTTGATGTATCCCTTTTACTTACCATAAAATTTTTAAAAAGGTTACAAAATAGTTAGTTTCTACACGCTGAGATTCACATTAACTCATTCTCGCTTTAAAGGTTTGAAATCACCTTCGAAAATAATAATATCTAAATTCCTTTGATTTTACATCCACTTTTGTGTTTTGTTTGACTGTAATAAGTTTTTATGTTCCGTTAAAATCTTATTCATGTTTAAGGTATAAATCCTAGATCTTAAAACATTCTGCACAATAGGTTGCTGATATTAGTTTTCCTCACTACTTAGAATAATTCTATTGCTTACATGTTATAATTTTTTGGTAAACGTTTGTGTATAGAATTAAAAAATATAATCAACAAACATATATAGATAAAAAGAATAATAATTAAACTTTTTTTGAAAAACATTATCAGATACTAAGCGTGTGCATGGAATAAAAAAATATAAGTACTTATATAGATGAAAGAGATAGTAAGTTTGTGCATGGAATAAAACAATATAATTATTTATATAGATGATTTGCTAGTGGAAAGGAAGTGGGGGCTATTCCTTCCCTTCCTTCTATTTGGAAAGGTAGATTGACTATGTTTTCTGGTACAATTTAGATCAATTTGTTTAGAATTCAATGCCAAGTTTTCTCACCAACAATTATATGTGTGTGTGTGTGTGAGATTTATTTAATTAATTTTGGTATTATTATTATATTATTATTATTACGTTGATCAAACATAGCAAGTGTTTCACTAATTTTCAGATATAAAATTAATTAATTTAAAAATTTTGAAAGAACCTAGTAAAGTAGTTTTCTTTATAAGAGAATTAATTAACCAATCTCAATTTTTTTTTGTGATTTTCCAATTTTAAAAAAAAGTTGTACATCCAAATATGTTTCAACCTTATCTTCTAAATTGACCTGTCTAATTTTCTTTGTATTATATCATCAATTAAAAAATGTATTTGCACATACTTATTAGTTATTTTTTTTAATTAAAAAGACAGTGCTTTAAAAATGAATTAAAAAAATACTAACAATATAATTTATATTTTGATTAGATTAGAACTTTTTTATATTTCATAAATAATTAAAGCATATATACAAAAAAAATGTCAATAATATGACTTATATTTTGATTAAGTTAGAAAATTACAAGAAAGATATATTTTTTAAAAAATTATACCTGTACTCACAAATATATTCATATGATTATCTTAACCAATTTAAAAAAAAAAAATATTATTTTTTAGTCAAAGTGATATACACATGAATTATGAAAATTAAAAGATTATTGATGTTACAAAATCCTTTGTCTATGTATATTTCTTCTAACAAAAATTTCCATAACATTGGTGAGTGACTAAAATTCATATTAACATATAATACTTGAAGAATAATGGAAGTAGAGATACAATGAAACTATTTCAGTATAATAGAAAATAAATTAATATAAAATATAAGGTTTATGTTTATTATCTTTAAATTTTTATCTAAATACACAAAGTATTATATAATGATATTTTTGTAATAAACTCAAAATATTTTTACCACATTTTTTATATAACTCAATATAAAATAAAATATAAATAAAACCATACAAAATTATAAATAATTCTTATATAATTAATTAAAAACAAATTATTAGTAATTAATATTTATTATTAGATTTAATTAAAAATATTTATATATGATAGATTCTTATTTTAATTAATTTTAATTTAATACATCATCACATACCATTTCTACCTATGGGTGTAAATATTAAAAAATAATAAAAAATAAAATAAACACAAATATTAAATGTTTTTTATATTTTATTATTATTATTTAAATAATAATAATAATTATTATTATTTTTAATGTTATTCCTTAATTAGTATCTTTATAGATATTTTTTTTTTCAATAAGTTTTTTAAAATTTTAATTTAATTATCGGTAGTTATTTGGTGGAACAACTTGACTTACACTAATTTCTATTACTACTCATGATAAGGGTTTGAGATTTATGTCAAAAAAATAACTCCTAACCAATCTAATTTCCCCTAAATGCCACCAAACCAACCCTACTACAACTCACCAAGTGAAGAAAATGCTATTAACAATGAGCAGGCCCAAAACATGAAATAAGTGGGTAGGGAAATAATGTCACGTGGATTAATGGTCATTTGAACTTTTCCAAGATGGTGCATTGATATCACTGAGTGTCAAAATATATTTTGTGAAGGTGTTGAACACTTTGAACATAGCATCATTGACATAGCCACCAAAACACTATGTTGAGAAGTAACACTATTTGTAATGACTTCATAATGTTTTATAATTTATAGAAAAATTCACCAAGATTTAACAAAAAATTATAATCCAATAAAAGGTTCACCAAAAAATTATATATGCATATTATATAATTGAAAAAATAACATGTACATTTTTATATGTACCATGAGGATTCATGCATTTATTATACTTATAAATTTCATGGTTTTTTTTCCCTGCTCTAGAGAGAGCATATATATATGAACAATATGTAATAGAAGTAATGTGGGCCATGCTAAGAAATATGTGAGTCTGTAACGTCTTTGGAATTAGAATTTTGAAAAGCATCGGGAAGAGGGGTGCAAGTGGTTGGTCATTTATCGAAGAAATAAGACCAAGGACATGTAATAGTTATAAAGTGAAATAGGCCCCGATAGGCCTTTAAACAGGCTTAACACCTAAAGGCATATTCAACGGTCATAGGTACAGGTCCTATGGTGAAAATCAATAGGTGCTAGAGAAAAATGTGCTAAAGGAAAAATTTGTTAGTTTTGGCAGTAATTTCTTTTAGAAATTAAAAAGGGTCACAAAGACCTTTGGGCGTATAGAAAAGTCCTTAGGAATGATGGATGAGTCGAGAGTTATTTTGGTTGCAGTGATTGTCAACAAAGCCTTTGGGCTTTGGCATGAATGAGTCAGCAACTATTTTTAGATAAAGTGATGATGCAATACAGTTGCATGGACAATTGAGTCAGTGACTTTAGTTCAGCAGTACTTGAAGTTTGGAAGTTAAGCCAAACATAAAAGAAGTTGGCATCTCGATTTGGCACCAAAAATAACACTTGGAGTTCTGGTAATAGAACAATAGTTAGGAAGCAAATTTGGAAATTCTGGTAAAACTCGAAGTTCACAAAATTTAAAAAAGCCTCCCTAAAACTTGTAACTCACCACAATTGAGGAAAATAATAGTTTAAATTAAAAATTATTGAAGTAACAAGTGAAGAGAAAAAGAAGACTTAAGGAATGAGTTCAGAGGAAAATTTGTGAACTGAACAAAGGAAAAAATAAGAAAACCATGCAGCAGAGCAATGAACAAGTTAACCAAATATTAAAGCTAAAACGATTCATCCAAAATTCGTTAAAAGTGTAATTTGTTCAATAGAATTGGACGGCGGGTTGTAAGAGTGTGTGTGGATGAGAGTTGTTGGAGCAACATGACGCATAATGGTGATATGCATCAAGGGTGAAATAGAGACCAATGTTTCTATCTGAAAGGTGGTTTGTATTAGTAACCAAAGATTGTTGAAGTTGTTTGTATTGTGGTTTTTGTGAGCAGTTACAGTGAGAAAAATTTACTTGTTTATGAGGTAAGAGGTCTACTGGTTCTAGTTTGAAAATGGATAAAAGATTAATCAACAAGGCCAACAAGTGGTAGCTTGCAGATCAAGGGTTAGAACTCCTTATAGTGGATGCTGGAAAATATTTTGGGTTGTAACTCCATTCAATTATAGCTGATAAATTAGGGAGTTGTAGCTTTCTACAGGTTATAGCCAGAGAATTGTAACACCAAGTTGTAGCTTGCCTTGTGAAGAAATAAAATAATAGTCTCGGGGAATTTATTTGTTCTTTTTGTTCCACTATGAATTGTTGAGGATATTTCTTGTCATGGTTATTTATTTGCTAAAAATACTCTATGGTTTCCTCGTGATCTAAGACAAGTAAAAGAAAGACTTTTTTTAAATTGGTAAAATTCCTACAATACTACCCCCCCCCGCCCTTTAGTATTGTCCTGGTTTCCACCACCTGGAATTGCCACCTTGAATTGAGTCAAGTATTGTGTTTCTATTGATGGAATTGCCAATGAAATTTCCAATTCATATCATTTTATCAATGAGTGTCTTGTAACCCCTTTATGTCATGATCGTCATGGACAAGGAGCTCCACTAGCTCACAAGTTCACTCACTTGGTATGTCCTCAAGTCATTCCTGATAATTCTATGGTTCTAGGTTTTCCTTGGAATAGTCACCTTTAGGAATCAAGCAATTCAAATATTTAATGCATGGACCCATCATGGTGTGCCATATGGTTCCTCCACTCCTCCATGATTTCATATATTGGAATCCTTGGCCTATGCCCGGTAGTGGGCACACCATGACATGACTTATTAGACTAAGTTATTCTTGTACATTTTGTACATAAGATTATGTGTGATGCTTTTATCTCTTTTTGGTTTGGTTTTTGATGTGCGTATTTTTCATACCTCATTTATGTCAAAAAATAAATAAAAATTTATCAAACTCAAAAAAAACATTTGTCTTTATTTTTCCTAATCCATGCTTTATCTCTTTCTTTGTGTGACTTAATTGTGGTTCTAATATTTATAGATGGTTGTTTACAAGATAGGGTGGAATTTTTATTATGAGATGCATTGGACCTTAGGTATGTTTCTTTTGAACCTGACATATAAGGATAGGTATTTCACTACCATCTTTGTTTCATTATTGACTATCATTTCCATATTCATTATGCCTTAGGTTCAAACTTATCAAGTTGAAATATTTACCCATCTCTCTTACACATGTCATAACTTGGTCGTAGAGCTTACCTGCATATAGATGCCCTAGTTTAGCACCTCTTTTCCATGTTGGTTTCCATGTATTGTTCATTCATTTCCTTTTTGGAATCCCTCCTTTTGACCCTCCATGAATTAGAAGCCTCATTTTTCTCTTCTTCACCATCTTTTGGCCTTACCCAGGGAGGATTCCACACTTTATATACCTTATGTTTGTTGCATCTCTTTATCCTATATTATCCACGTTGATAAGCCTTTGTTTCATTTCACCACTATTGTCATCCTCTACTTGGCTTATTGCTTGCTTTTACTTGGTGTTCTTACCCTTTCCTAGAGGGACCGCTACAATGAGTGGTATTATTTTTCAACCCTTTTTCCTCCTTATGCTTAGGGTGGTTCTGTCACCTCAAAACTAGTTGCTAACCTTTATACCTCTCATTCCTCCAAGGTGAGCTTCCTTTTGGCCTTCTTTGCATGCTCATTAAACAATGAAAACCCTGAGCTCCTTATGCTATATTTTCGTGCTTGTTAAATCTAATGAAAAAGATGATTCTATTTTGGTCTTCTTTTCATGACTTGTTAAACCTATGAAAATCCCAAGCATATTTTACTCATCATTCCATGCTCGTAAAACATATACAAAAATTTCAAGTTATTTCCATCTATTCTTTCTCATTAATTAAATTAAAAGTTGGTGAGTAATCTAGTTTCCATTCTCAGGCACATTAAATTATGACAATGACATGAGTGTACTTTTATCTCTTTTTCGGGCTCGTTAAAACTAAACAAAAAAGGAACTATTTGTTGAGAAAACAATATTATTCCATATTAGAGTTGATTCCTCATACTTGACAATTACTTGTGAGAGTTTGTTGGTGTTTATTACTCTATTATATATTATTCATAAAGAAATTACCAAAAGAATAAAGTTCACGAACATCACAACACAAAAATCAAAAGATATAAGCCCCAAACTAGGTAAAATCCCCACAAGGGGAAACCAAAACAACTTATATTCTTATAGAAATGGTCAAAGTGAGATATCCAAGACCTAACACCAAGACCTCAACAAGGAACTAAGTCATCCCTCCTTCATTCTTCTCAAACTAAAAAAAGGCAACAAGGATCAAAGTTGGTCAAACCTCTTCAAGTCAAGATTTCAGACCTACAACTTTGCAAAGTTACCCGAGCACCTTCGCAGAGTTGCCATAGCACCTTCACAGAACATAGTTGCCCCAATACCTTCACAAAAACAAAATTTCGACTTGTAATTTGCAGAGTAAGCCCAACATCTTTGCACATGTAGACCAATAAAAGAAAAAAATTGAATTTTCTTCCTTCCTTGGATTCTTCTCTCTCTTCCTTTGCCTTAGCACTTATTCTTCTTCTTTCTTGTTCAGACATTGAATTGTGAGTGAGTGTGCAAATGAGGTCAAAGTCTCTTCCTTTTAAAGAAATCAAGGAGATCAAATTGGGCCTCTTCAAGGATGACTTGATAAGGCATAGCGGGCTTGGGCTTGTGAGACAAAATGATTCTTTTTTACTCAAAATAACATTTTTTTTTTGTTACAATTTCTTCACATATGAATTTGACACATGACAAAATTTCTTCTTGACCTAATAAACCCTAGAAATATCAAGAACATGCTTTGACTAGAAAATTAATAATAATAATAATTTTCTTCTTTTTTCTTTTTACAAGAAATACATATTGATACAATTACAAAGATAACTATGAATACTGAACCTAGTTACATTTTTCAACACTCCCTCTTAACCAGTGAGGTATTCATAATTACACAATGAGATACAAGGACACTAAAATTGAAATATTCTCATAATAAGGGCTGGGATTGATAAGTCATCATCAAGCATCAACATCATAAACAAAATTGTCAATTTAAAAAATAATAAGGCCTTGACTGATAATCTCTAACTCTCCACTAGATTAGAAAATAGTTTTGGGAGGCACATATTTGGGCAAAAACACCACAAACTTTCAAGGAACATACCCCATTCAGATGTTCACCAGGTATGTCCTTATAGGACTATTCTTATCTTGGATTCAAAATCTTCAAAGAACATCAATCCTCTCTGACTACTTTTATCTTGGATTCCCTACCTCATCCTCAAAGAGTATCTGTCCACAAGACTACTTCTATCTTAGATTCCCAATCCTCAAGAAATATTGGTCCCAGTATCTTATTCAATCCTCCATTCTCCCTACCATTGCCTTCACTAGAATTATGGTTGTTAGTCCTAGCCTAGTGCATGGAAAATGGAGAATAAGTTGTCCCTCTTCACTCCCTTTCAACTAGGGAGGAGATATCCACAAGTCCAAGCTTGTCTCTCAAATAATCAAGCTTCTTATTTTGAAGAGACTTTGTCAATATATTAGCTACTTGTTCATCTATGTATATGTTTTGTAGCTTCAAAACCCTATCTTGCACTAAGATTTGAATATAGTGATACTTATTATTAATATGCTTTTCCCTAGCATGAAAAATTAGGTCCTCTATAATTCTTACACAACTCTGGCACTCACAATGTATAATGGTAGGGTCCAATGGTCCTTCAAACAAATACAAATGTATCGTACTAAGCCAAACAACTTCTCTACCAACTTCACTTGTTTCTATATATTTGGCTTCAACACTACTCAATGCATCCAAATATTGTTTCTTTCTCATCCATTAGATCATAGAATATCCCAAGCTAAAACATACATCGATAGTTATTCTTCTATCTACTTCATTCCCTCCCTAATTTGAATATGTATAGCCCAATAATTGTATGTCATTACTAGCATATATTAGAGAGCGATGTATAGTCCCACAACGATATCTCAAAATATGTTTAGCTGATTTTGAATGATCATACCTTCGCTCCGTATTGAATTGACTAAGAACATTTACTGCAAACATATGTTAGACTGGGTGTTCACAAGGTACAACAAGGAGCCAATCAATTGTCCGTAGGATATGGGATCAAAAAGGCTTGAATTTGAACTTTTCAACTTCTTCAAATTAGTGATAATTGGAGTTGTCACTAGTTTACCATCCATCATGCCAAACTTCTATAATATATTGATCACATATTTCCCTTGGCCAAGATAGATCTCACTAGAATTCTACCAAAATTCTAATCCCAAGTAGTAATGCATTATCCCAAGGTCCTTCAGGTCAAATTTTGCTACCAATTTCATCTTTCATTCTTGAATACGACGTTCCACGCCAATTATTAGTAGGTCATCTACATATAGTAGTATGATCACAGATTCATTATTGACCACCTTGATGTAGAAATTGGGATCTGCAAAACTTTTGAAAGAACCAAGTCTTAGTAGATATGCATCCATCCTAATATACCAAGCTCTAGGTTCTTTCTTCAAGCCATATAGTGCCTTCTCCAACTTACAAACGTGTGTTTCCTTATCATGAACTTCAAATATCCCATTCAAAAAGGTTGTTTTTATGTCCATTTGATGAATGCTCCCTCCCATAAGTAGTTGTAAGAGAGACAAGTGATCTAATGGTTGTATATCTAGTTGTTGGATAAAAAGTTTCTTCATAATTGATTCCTTTGTTTTTTAGAAAAACCTCTTGGCACAAACCTTGCCTTATACTTGTCAATACTTACATCAACAGTTTTGTCTTTAGGTCTATAAATAATTTCCCAAACATCATTCTTCATTATACACTAGTATTCTTCCTGCATTGCATTTCTCCATTCTTTATGTTCGACTACCTTCTTATAACTGGTAGGTTTTGCTTCAATAAGCTTAGTCAGGTTTTGCTTCAATAAGCTTAGTCATGTAATTTGTATAATATGAATACCTCTTAGATTTCTTGCTTTCTCTAAAATATCATTTTTTTGTTGCATGTCCTTTAGCTTCCTATAGGGTTGTCCTTAACCAAGCTAGCCTCTTTCTAGTTTCTCGGATGATGACTTTTTGCATCGGTTCACTAGGTCCTTCAATCTCTTCATGATTGGTTATAGGTTTTGTAGTATTGTCATGTATTTAAGTTTCTTCATTTGCAAAGATAGGTTCTTCTTCCTCATCAGAATCAATAGGAATGTCCTTGGATTTTTTGTATACAATATTTTCATCAAATATGAAATCTCTACTAACTTCAATACGATGATCTTCATTTATGCAGACTCTATATACTTTCAGTGAAGTACTATATCCAACAAGAAGTCCTTTTTAACCTGTAGGGTCCAACTTCTTCCTTTTTTTCTTGGGAATGTAAATGTACGCAATGTTGGGCCGTTAATATGCCATTATTATTATCACTTTTGAACACTTATCCCACCCATTTCCACTAATCTTCATCATGTCATTTATTATAATTTATTATATAACTCCATTTTATGATGATTTATCTCTTATATTATTTATTCTCCTTTATTTCTAATAAATTGATGATTATGAATTATTTTATCAATGATAGTTCTAATAAGTTGGTTATAACATTATTCACCATTTTTAGCCTCCAAGGTAACTTCCACATTGAAGATTTGATTTTTAAAAGTGCCAACTCAGAAATTCGCTGGAATAAGGAGCGACAGTATTGCGGTTGAGATTGTGAGCAAATGAAGACGAATCTGAGAAATCCAGAACATGGGTTTTGTCCAGAACGGGCCCAATTAACTTTCAAATAAAACGATTTGCCAAAATTCAGCTTGCACAGGGAGAAACGTAGGGTTCTTTGAGCACGCTTTTCTGAGATTTGCAGTTGCGGCTGTCCTCCAAATCTCAGCTGCAAACCCAAATTCGTCTTGCTTTTGTTGAGAGATGAAAGGAAATATATTTTCTTGTTGATCATCTGGTTGGAATCAACCCAAATTTGTAAAATAAATCATGTTGTAATTATCTATGTTGTAACTGCTCTCTGATCTTTCTCTATTTAAATGAAAACAAAGATCAGAGATGGGAATGGCTTCAGGAGGACTTCATGACGACTTTGGGGATTCGAATGATGGAGAATTGATGATTTGAATTAGAGATTCAAAAGAAAATATTCATGATAGGATAGGAGGAAAGAAGGATTGTTTTATGCTGTAAGTCTCAAAGCTTCAACTATTGTAATGATTTCGCCATTTAATGATTAATACATAATTTGGGCGTTGTTGTTCACTCTTTTCCTTCTGAAGTAACCCAGCAGCATCCGCTGGCAGCTAAGGGCCCAGCCTCTGGTGGAGTACGCTGCTGCTGTTGTGTATCATATATTTACACTTGTTGTTGTATATTATCTTCTTTGGTTTATGCGTGGTTTGCTCATCAGCGTGATTCGGTAATCTGATTTGTTTTATTATTTTACAACATAGCTCTGTTATGTTTGATCTGCTAAGTGATATCGTTTTCTGAGACAGAAATATCATATTGACTTTGCAGCGCACTGCTGTTTCTTTAATTGCTGGTATAAATGGTTTTTACCAGATACCATTGCGATTTAATTATGGAATGTCTGTGTTGTAACATTTGACCATTGGTATTATTGAATTCATCTTAGAATTATATTTCCTTGCGATTGTTGAATCTATGAATGTTGCTGCTCCGTGCTAAAAGACAATCGTATTATTTATAACTAAGACTGACAATTGAATTACCGAGATCAGATTACTATTGAGGTGTGCCGTGTGTTAAGTTATTGTTTTGCTTTCCAGCATTGTTTCATATCCTATCATTAATCAATGCTGTTCTATTTCTGTGCGTTGTCCAATTTATTTTTAGAGTAAAGATTGCTATTAATTTGGCTTTGCTATTGTTCATTTCCTTTAATTCTAGTTTGCTGTTCCATTTACGGCCATTCCATTTTAGACTTGCTGTTCCGTTTTCCATTTGCTGTTCTATTTTATTTTCTACTGGTCCATTTACTTGTATTCACTGCTTTGGTGTGAGAGAAGGTCTAAGGCTGTAGTGAGCCTCAGCAATCACTGCCTAGCTCCCAGACCTATGGTCCATGCTCTAATTTCCTTTCCATCGGTTTCTAGAGGGATGGGTTATCACTTCCGCACCCTTGACTGATAAGCTTCCTTGTGTGATTTTATCATTTTGAAGTAATTTAGTCATAGTTTAGCATCTGTCTACCCTTGTGTTTTCTGAACGCTGTACTACTAAACATTACTCTTGAGTAAATAGCCGCCTCAGACTGAGTACACTCTTGAAATAAAAAGTCATCCCTGGGTTGATAATTAATGTGAGGTAATTAGGTGTTAAAAGGACCTTTTTATTGCTCCACATTTTGGCGACATTTTGCTGTTCCTTTTCAAAATGGAACAGCTGCTGTTCATTTTTGAAATGGAACAACATTTTTTCACTTTCATGTTTTGCTGTTCCTTTTTGAAATGAAACAACTGTTGTTCCTTTTCGAAATGGAATAGCACTCCTGCACTTTTACGTTTTGCTGTTCCTTTTTCGAAATGGAACGGCACTTGCATTTTTTTTGCTTTTCTAAAGGAATGACACTTTTAGTTTTTGCTGTTCTTTCTTTCCAAAGGAACGGCATTTGCATTTTCACATTTTCTTTTGTGTATTTTTGTTTTTTGGTATGCATTTTCTTTGATGTTCCCTACATAGAACACCACTTTCTTTTTTAGTGTTTTTGTTGTTCCTTCAAAAAAAGAAACACTTTGGGAGTATCTTCGAGAGCAACCCTTCCTTTCTCTTGTGGGATTATTCCTAGTTCATCTCAACCACATTTTATTGATTCCCTTTTATGGTATGAAGTACACTATTTTTATGAGGACAAGAATTATGGATTCTATTGAAGCAAGTTAATATCATTTACATTATG
>APFE031741602.1:131950-149970 GCA_000404065.3 Pinus taeda | reverse complement strand
TACGCACCCAATGAATGGGTATCCTGCGGGTATGTACGCACTTTATATAATACATGCCTGCGTGTACGCACCTTTTGTACGGTGTGCCTGCGTACTCCTTATTTTCTTCAATATTTGAGAGCTGTTCATCAATGTTTGCTACTAACCTGTTGTACAGTGATCCATCACCTGTATGGGTTGCCATCAAGGACAACACTTTAGCCATAATGCCAACAGAGAGATGATCAAAAATTGTTTCTGCCTTCTACAAGTGCATTTATTCTAGAAATTAGGGAAAATTAAAAAATATTTCAAAAATTCCACTTCTAGAATATTCCAAGCGTTATTTTAACTATTTATCATGGATAAGAGCTCAAACACTATATGATCCTACCTTGGAGACTTCAGTGATTTTCACTTGATCTAATCCTCCCATTGTATGTGGATCTCAATCCCATAATGGTAAATCCTAAACTACCATCCTTCTCCTATAAAATTTACTACCATCCATTGCATCAGGGTTAGCTTTTGGAGATTAGTTGTGCCATTATGCTAATGCCTTGAACTTAAAGGAGTCATCATCTTCACACATTAGGATTCATATTGAGGTGTGCTTTATGGCAAGGAAGGACAAGTCATCTTGGGGAGACTTCTACATGATCAACTACTATTTATGGTTGTACTCTCTCCTATTTCTATTAATACAAAGAGTATCTTCTTTTCCTATATGTGTTGTATTATGTTTACACTAATGTATTCCAACACCTTTTTGATTCATTAAATAAATATATTATATTAAGCTACTTGGTTGTTGTAGATCCCTTGTTTGTTTAAGTCACGCGTGCATGTTATAATTTAGAACTTAGAGCTAAAATTGGAGCTTATAAGCGAGGATGAATGAGAAACTTTCTACAGATTCGAGGTAGCCTCTTTCCCGTTCTCTAACTTCTCTCAAGAAAAATCTATATTATTTATCTTTTGTTGTTCTAGACCAGTCCACTAGTTCTAGGGAATTCACTTTTGTCCACAATTCTAAAATTATGCATAACACTATATAAGCCCCATGTTATGCCTAAAAGACCAATTATTAAGCACTAGATTTGAATGATTACATTTCTATTGTTATATTGTTATGTGAAGAAACTTTCAATCCTAGAAATTTCTTCATGGTTTCTTTGGCTATTTTAGCCCTATAACTTGCACTAACAGTCACATTGGACACACCAAATAGAACCAAGAATGTAAAAAAACTATTGAATGGGATCAAGGCTTATGTTGTAGACAATATCAATAAATGACTATATTTTATTTAAGAGGCATGTGATACATGTCTATATTTAAGAAATACTCTCAAAGGATTTATTCTTTTACAAATTAATTATGAAAGAACTTGGGCCATTATTAATACTTTTTTGATAATGAATTAATGAAACTTACTGAAGTTGTTACCTTGAGTGACTTTTAGAAAACCCATCAAGGGATTTCAATCAGGATGTGAATTATTTTTTTGAAAGAAGGATAGTTTTCTAGTATCAAAATGTTAAAGGATGGTATTTTTTAGTGTACAATGATTAATGACTGAAAGGGAAATGATTTATTTAAATATATTAAAGTTTTCAAAGATATTCAAGGGCCAATAAGTATTAGAGACCAAGATATATTCTACAAGAAAAATTGAAAGTTATTAAGACATCATGGAATAATGAGTTTGACAACATAATATATTTTCCTTAGGCAGGGAAAAAAATGTTAGTTACCTCTGTTAATGAAAATGAATACCAGTTGTTAGTAATTGAGAATTTACATCCAAATTCAAATAAAATAGAGGAGATATTTTCACTAAGGGTTAAACAAGACACAATAGTCCCACCTATGAAAGTGTATATTGAAGAATGCCTCAAAAAATATTTAAATGAAATTTTTAATCCTAAATAAGTACCCTAATGTTTAGATTAACATATATGTGAAGCCCAATATATAATCCAACATTTAATGCTACAAAGAAGAGGGTTCATTCCACGAGTCATCTTTCTACAATTTTTTGAGTGTTATTATTCGCAGTAATTCCCATTTCTTTCTCCCGAGTCTTAGATTACCTAAATTTATAAATTATGTTATATATTTGCAAATCCAATCCTTGATTGCATTCCTTTTATTTTATTCAAGGTTATTATATACTCTTCATTGGTCCATACGAGCCCCATCCTAATTCCTTAGGGATGAATGCATTTAAGTTAGGTTTAAGTATAAATAATTTTGCAGAGTTCTTTAGGTACTTTCTCTATTTGAACTTAAAGTCTATAATATTATTTTGTAACTCTCAAAGAGAGTTATTTTTAAGAGTGTGATATTTGTGGTTTCCTAAAATTTTAATTAAGAATTGAGACCTTCTTAATGTTATCCAATGACTCTTTATGATATCAAATGAATGAAATAATTTTAGAACTCTTTAAAATATCTAGACTATTTACCTATTTTCTATCTAGGTATTTGCTTCAAATGTGTCTTTGTCATAATAAGTGAATGTATATGTACCATGGAATGAATCATTGAGATAATATTTACTTATTTTACTTTATTTAAACTCACCAACCCACTTACAAATGAATTTGTTGCATGTTTTATTCCCCATTTTGAGTTAACCAAAAAATATGAGTATGTGAAAGAGGAGTACCACCTCTATAAAAATGCAAGAAGAACTTAGACAAGTCCCTAAGAGATTGAATATTTTCCTTGATAGCAAAAGGGATCAGCTATTGATATCATGTCATCTCCAAGTCAGTCATTAATTTACTACTCTTAGTCCCTTCACAAATTAACAAAAAATAGAGCATTTTTTCACCAACAACTTCTCCATTTTGGCCCTTCATTTGGATCTAATACCAATTATTAATAATTAAATTTATATAATAAAAAATAAAATACAAAAAAATTAATTTTTTCATATGAGAGTGATGGCATGGAGAGAAGTTGAGGATTGCATGCAGCCCTAGCTGCTGCTGCAGCTTACAGCGTGAAGCAGCATTCGCTGTGCCTCAGTGGCCCTTGCTACTGATTTTAGAATGGCAAGAATAGGAAGACGAGATCGCAGCTTTAGCATTCGGTAGGTAGCTGTTGCCCCAGATTGTATTGGCCTTCAGCAGCCACCTATTGCTGGGGTTTGATCATTATGAATCCAACGGAGGATGAAGATCATCATCACATAGATCTCCAGCAAGAATCAGAAGTAACAAAAAAAGCTTTTGCTTCCCTCATCTCTGAAATGCATCCAGCAAAGAACAGACCGTCAGTCTCAAAGTTTGTTAAAAGAATGGAATAAATACCAGAAATATCTCTCCCTCTACCACTCCCAAGAAAAGTAGTACTCTCTTTGACAGAACGAGGATTAATAGGGCAGTTTGTTGGGTTGTGGCCATCATCCGAGACTGTACAAAAGTGGGTAGAAAGAAACTGGGTTACATTAATATCTAGGAATATCTCAATTAGATTCTGTGGTAAAGGTTATTATACCTTCCACTTCAAAACCAAAGAGGACCATGATCTGATATTCAGGAATGGTCCATATTTTATGGACACAAGGGGACTGTATCTGAACAGATGGATACCGAACTTCGATCTAGAAATGGATGTCCCAAATGCCGTCCCTGTATGGATAAGATTGTCGCACCTTCCCCTCCACTACTAGGGAGATGATTCAGTTAGAGCTATAAGAAGCGTAGTCAAGAAATACATAGACAGATGTGAGCCTAAAGAAAACATGCATGCATGCGCCCGAATCTGCGTGGAAGTGGATCTAGGAAAAGGCTACCAAAAGATATCAAAATAAAAGTGGACCAGTGGACGCACATACAACAACTGGACTATGAGAAAATCCCCTTCTAATTAAAGGTATGTCATGAATACAGTAATTTTGTAATTAGGTGTACAAAAAATAAAGAAAATGAAAGTGAAAATATGGAGGAACCAGAAAATAAATGGGAACAAGTCAAACAAAAGAAGATAGCCAACAAACAACGAGTCCATCACTCCTCTCAGCCCACACAATCTCCTGGAGCTCAGCTAAAAGTAAACTTAACTAGACATAATCCCTTTGATCCACTACTCCCATCAGATCCTCCATCCCGTGGACCCAAGTCTAGATCTAGATCCTTGCACTCCCCAACCCCCAAGTGGTCCCCCCCCTCCCTCAGTAGACAGGATATTAATTAGAAAACAAGTTAAAGAAGCATTCCCAGATGCAGAAAACCAAAAAAACGTTGGAAGAAAGACAAATAAAGAAATAAGGGATGAAGCAATAACAAAAGAAATGGCCCTAGGAACACAACAACCTATGGATACTTATGTAGGGAAAAGTACAGGAAATATGGAGAAAAGCTAGCATAAGGGGAAAGGAGCCATGCACAACCCAACAAGTAAATAATGATAATAGTTTCTTGGAATTGCAGAGGAAATGGGACACCTTTTAAGGAAAATGCAATAGGAGACATATTGACAAAAGAGAACCCAGATATCATTATGATCCAAGAGACAAAATTAAACAACCAAGAATTGGAAAAAATAAAAAAAAGGTTTAGGAAATATGAAGGAGAAGTAATCCAGGCAACAAGAGCATCAGGAGGCATATGCACAATCTGGAAAAAAGGAATATGGGAACTAATGGGGAAAAACAGGGCAGCACTGGATTTTAACGGATCTTAGGTGGATCAACATAGAAGAGAAATACAGGGTCATAAATATATATGCCCCCAACCACTATAAGGAGAAAGAACAATGTTAGGCAACAATAAAGGAAGCATTACAAGAAGCTCAAGCTGGAAAAATAATTTTAGGAGGAGATTTAAATTCGGTTAGAAGCATAAAGGAAAAGTTTAGAGGAAACTATCAAGCAGACCCCTCCAGGAACCGTTTATAAGAAATAATGGAACAGTATAGCCTTCTGGATATTCCTCCAAATATTGGAAAATATACCTAGAACAACAAGAGAGTGGGTAAAAGTAACATAAAAGAAAGACTGGACAAAATCCTGATTCAAGAAAACATAGTAGCTATGTACGACTCTATCAAATCTAAAATCATTCACACCACAGCTTCTGATCATAAATTGGTTGTAATAGCAATGGGAAAAATGGAAAATCAAGGCTTTCTCTTGTTCAGGTATAGCTCAATCTTGGACATCAGCATAGAAATCAATGAATTAGTTAAAGCAGCATGGGCACCAAGAATATCAGGCTCACCACAGTACATATGGGAGATAAAAATAAAAAATGTAAGAACCAAGCTCAAGGAATGGGCAAGGATAAATGAAATTAAAAAAAAAGGAAAAAAAAAGAAGAAAAAGAAAAAAGAGCTACAACAGAAAATGGACAGCATGCAGGCTGAAAAAAATGTAAAGAAGAAAGAAAGAAAGACTACCTAAAAGAGAAAGAAATATTCTGGGAGATAAATAGGGAAAACATGAAAGAGGAGGAAGAGGCTAGACTGAAATCTAGAAGTCTCTAGCTCAAGGGAGGGGACAAAAATACGTCCTTTTTTCACAACAGTATGAAAATCAGAAGAGCTAGAAACCATATAGAAAAAATACAAGTGGAAAATCAAGAAATCAAAGGAGCAGAAGAAATAAAAAAAGCAGCCCACAAGCACTTCAAAAACTTACTGTCAATAGTGAAGGAAATGGCTGAATATGAAGAAATTTTGCAGCATACAAAGAAGAAAATAAAAAAAGAACAAAACAAAGACATGTGCAAGGATCCCACAGAAGAAGAAATTGTGGAGGCCATCTAGAGCCTACATCTGGATGAAGCACCTGGGCCAGACGGATTCACAATAGCTTTCTACAAAAATCATTGCCATACAATTAGAAAGGATTTCTTAAGAATGGAAAAGGATGTTTCAAAAAAAAATGGGAAGCAATGCAATATGTTCCTCTCTTGCTTTGGTTCCAAAGGAAGCAAACCCCTCCACCCTCAATAGGTTTCGGCCAATTTCTATGTGCAATTCCTCCTAAAAGATAATAACAAAAATAGTGGCGAATAGAATAAAGAAAGTGTTGCACCTAATTATCTAGGAAAACCAAGGAGTGTTTGTCCCAAACAGACAAATCATTGACAATGTCATTATATTCCAAGAAGTTGTCCATTCCAGCATCTTAAAACAAGAAAAAGGTATGGTAATCAAACTAAATATGGCTAACACTTTCGATAGATTCATCCACCCATATCTAATGGTTGTACTTCAGAAACTGGGCTTCTCAAAGGAAATAATAGAACTGACACAAGAATGCATATCAAATCCCTGGATTTTCCCCCTCATCAATGGAAGACCTAGTGAATTTTTTCAAAGCACAAGAGGCCTCAGGTAAGGCTGCCCTTTATCACCATTTCTCTATATAATAATGACAGAAAATCTTAGTAGAGAATTGGAAACACAGAGGAAAGAAAGATCTATTATAGGACTGCGAATAGCAAAAGGCATAAAACCATAAATCATTCCTTGTTTGCAGATGATACATTGTTTATGGGAGGAGCATCAACAATTATATCAAGAAGATTCAAAAAAATAATGGATGCATTTCTACAGGTGTCAGGTGGACTTCTGAATAACACAAAATGTAGGATCTATGGGTGGAACATCCCACCGAGGACTATGCAAATAATCTCCCAAATCATGGAAATCCCAGCACAGGAAAATTGGAATCACTTCCTCTATCTAGGATTGTCAATATCAAAAGCGAGCATGAAGGCAGAAATATGAACAAAAAAAATTTAGAAAGTGCAAGATAGGATAAAGAGTTGGGGAATGATGTGGTTAAATATGGCTGGAAGGGTGATATTAATAAAGGCTCTCCTTGTTGCATTACCAATATATCAATATGCACTAATCATGGCACCAACAAGTGCCCATAAGCAGATGGAATTAATTCTAAGAAGTTTTCTTTGGCAAGGTGGAAAGCAGGAAAACAAAAATTTCACTCTGGTGAGGTGGGAACGTGCTATAATATGAACAAGGAGGCATTTCCATTCGGTTGCCTGGGCTCATGAATGCAGCCCTGGGAATGAAAATTGTTTGGAGACTCACAATAAGCAAAGAGAGCTGGTGGAAAAAAGCTTTCATAAATAAATATCTAAATGGTTCCAAGGAGAATCTGTTGAGTGGAAACATCCCAATAAGACAAAGCACCCAAGTATGGAAGCTAGTCAAAAGAGTCATTCCAATAATGAGAAGTCACATTTACAAAACTCCAGGGAATGGGAAAAAAATATCGATTTCGGAAGACAGAATCATAGGAAAAGACCCAATACAGGATCACCCGGAAATGGATGGCATTCAAGAGTGGATGAGAGAGAAAGGCTTTAATAGCTTACATTCAATCTCCCTATGGAATCAGAAGGAATGGGAGGAATGGAAAAGGCCAGCAATTGCAACAAACATGGAAGGACAATGGAACAAAATCAAGCAGCATCTAAAGGGGGCAACACCAATTCATCGTGAAGAGGAAGACAATTATCTTTGGGACCCAAGTAATGGGCAATATACAGTCAAACCTGGATATAAAATCCTCCAAGATCAAACCAATCAACAAGATTGGGAACCATGGAAAATAACATGGAAATTTGAAAGTTTGCCTAAGATAAAAATCTTCATTTGGACGCTATTAAAAGGAAAGATCCTAACTAGAAAAAACCTTAAAGAAGGAGGACTCAAGGGACATCAAGATGCACATTATGCCAACAAGTAGAAGAACCATTCAACATTTATTTCAAGATTGTAAATTCTCAAGAGAATGCTGGAAGCAACTCTTGAGCCCACTAGAAGTAAATATAGACTATGGTAAACCATTGCCAGAAGTTTTCAAAATTCTAGAGAAAGCCTACCCATATGCAACAAAGAAGAATGTCACAATTATGAGAATCTGGAAATGCATTCCAACAGTCCTATGCTGGCAAATTTGCTTGACTCGAAACAAGTGCATCTTTAAAAACCAAAATCCTAGAATTGGAAAAACATTATCAAAAACATGGGGATTAACTTCAAACATATTCAATGAAAAAGGAACTACTCCAATAGATTATAGTATCCTTCAACAAGAAGAAAGAGAATGGCTCAGCAAAGCCATAATAGATAACAAAGGTAAAAAGGGGCAGAGAAAAGAATACTCAGGGAAAATCTAGAAACTGAGAATGATATAAGAAGAAATAAAAAGTTGGAAAAGACTACAAAACATATATTGTTTGCAATTTGATGGAGCCTCCAAGAGTAATCTTGGAAATGCAGGAGCAAGTGGGATAATTTTTTATCCAAGTGGAAAAAAAATTGTCACATATGAATGGGGATTAGGACATATTTCAAATAATAAGGCTGAAGCTTATAGCTTGCTCATGGGGACAAAAATAATTAGAAAAAGAGGAATTCAAAACCCAGTAATCCTGGGAGATTCAGCTATCATAATAGAGGCAATGATCCAAGCCAAAAGTCCAAGCAACGAGTTTATGAGTAGAATTATCAAAAGAATAAGAAGAAACTTAGAATACTATCGTAATGTCACTTTCAAGCATATACTGAGGCTTCACAATCAGCATGCAGATTTCCATGCAAATCAAGCAGTGAAAATGAATGAAGGAAGAGTTCGGGAGAATACAGTCAGTGCGTGCCATAAGATCAATATGAATTTGAAAAGATTAAAGTGCGGGGAAAAATTAAAAAAAAAAAGAAAAAAAGGGACAAAGTAAGAAAAATCATGGAGAAAATTAAAAAAAAAACAAAAATAAAGCAAATCAAAAAAACATACATCCCAAAGAGATCTTAGAAAATCATGGAAAGGTAGAGGAAAAACAAGGAAAAAATGAAATGCAAATTAACATTACCAGAAACTGTAATCCAAGTCACAAGGCATTTGAGAAAGCAAAACATAGCTCAGAAGAAAATCGAGCTAGAAAGGGAAAAAGCGTGCAAGTGTCAATTTCCAAGTTCAATGCATGGAGGGTTACGTTCGATTATAAGTATGGAGGTAAAGCATATGACCATCAAAGTTATAGTAGAGAGAAGATAGGAGAGTGCCCTGCATTTTGGAACCTCGTGACTGGCCCTCGATATCTTCCACCCCAGCTCTATTGAATCTCAGCTAATCGTTGGTCAGCAAAAGCAGCTGCTCTCAGCGCGTTCCACTCTCCCCTCTTCTCACAGGAATCCTCACGTTCCTCAAAGCCTGCTCAGCTTCATTCTCTTCCTCCAACCTATGTAGCAGGCTCTACACACTCAATACCTCATCCTCTCCCACTTGCATTTTATCTGTCAGTTTATTTATCTCCCAACCCATTGTTTGAGGTTGACCAACCTCGAACTATAAATTCTAGGTGCATCCGTAGCTTGCTCCTTGTTGAATAGCCTTTGCCATCCATCTCTCAGCTCCCATCGCTAAGTGGATTTGCTGCATATTACATTCCTCTCCAAAATCGTAGACCCTCTATCATATTATCACCCTCAGCAACAATCTCCACAGTAACACAAAAAGTCTAAAGCAAAGGCCATCAAATCATATCAACAAAGGATCAAGGGAGCGCAAGCAGCTACAGTAAAGCAAGGGGAAACAATAGTCAGATGGAGTCTAAACCCACTAAGAAGGCAGCCAAGAATGACTCATGCCCAACACGCAAATGAAACGAGGCCATGATCCATTGGCTGGAGTAGTCTCTCAAAGATCTAAGAAGTGAAATGAGAATGGAGTATAGCTTTTAGAAGCAAAATATGGCAGTGTAACAACATGAGATAAAGGATCTGAAAACCAAGCGCAAGCATCTGGAGGAAGCAGTAGAATACTACAAGAGCAACAATATGAGCAGTAAAGGATAAACTTAGTCAACAACAACAACATGACTGAAGCAGCCCAAGAAAACTCAGTCAACAAGCCATAAACCCAGTGAGAATTTATGTAATGTAAATTTGTTTTCTTAGTAGGTCAATACATCCGGCAGTATTCTAGAATATTTAAATGAATCTATGAAGTTTGGGAATCAAGCACAGGAGAAGGGACTGCACTCTCGTCTCGTTGCTTTGTCTAATATCGCAATATAGCTTAATGTAATAGGAGCTTGCTCCAAATCCTGTTTTGGTAATATATCACTTAACTGACCTTGTTAAAAAAAATTAAATTAAATTTCTATAATAATAAATATAATTATAAAGAAACACATGCATAAACCATATACATATGATTTATCTTTGACTTAAATTCAAGGTGGCAAACAACCTAGCCTCAAGCAAGTGATCCTGCTACTCAATGCCTACGCATTACAATGGAAAATAACCAATTCTTTTAAATGGTTTACCTACATATAAACAAAATGGCCTTATTACCATGGGTCACCAATACCATGTAAGTGAAATCGCCATTGTTTAACTAACAACTTTGACAATTTCAATGGACTAATTTTACCGAAGACAATGCTCTTTCTTCTAGGAAGGAGCTAATAAAGAAAGGAAATGGGCACTCGTGGCTTGGGAAAACCTAAACCTTGCAAAACTATAAGGTGACCTAGTACTGAGACACCTTGAAATTTAAGTAATGTCCTTAGAGAAAATAAAATGGAAATGGGCCCAGGGGAGGCAGTGAGATATGGAGACAAGTCTAGAAAGCTAAATGAATCCATAGAAGCATAATATTGATTTCATTCATATAGATAATGGTCCTCTTAGCTCTAATATCTAGAATTCATCGTATAAGAACTATGATCTAATTTAGAAACATTATTTTTAGAAGGTTCATAATGGTACAAACATTATCTGATGGGACAATGGATCACAACAACTACCAAAATGGTGAGATCATCTAAAATATCATTCTATTCATGAGATTATTACTAGAAGTACAATAAACTATGTCAATATTAGCTCCCTTTGAATCCAAACTATATATGATGAACTTGGATGCATAAATAGTTTTCATCTCCTCTTCCCTCAAACCTAGACTGCAACCTATTTTCATGACATCTTTCTTAATGAAAATCAAAATCCAATAAAAAAGTGATAAACTTCACTAGGGATATAAATCTAGAAGTTTCTGCCATGTCAAGGAATCGTATCCTTTAGCCAATGACCACATATACCTACCTAGATTATAATTATGAATGAAAATATGGAAATGGAATGAATGTTCCAATGTATCCTTGTTTCACTATCTCTTAGTCAAACGCAAAATCCTTACTTGGGATAAGACAATTCAAAGAGGTTTTCATGGTCTAGCCTTTATCCTCTTTTTTAACAAGCTAAATAATTTGTTGAAAACCATTTGAATGAATGTCATTATACTTCTAACCTCTTTTATATACGACCCTTCTCTTTTTAGAAAATGGATCAAGATATAGATATCCTTCCAAACACGATCACTCATTAGAGAGAAGTGACTTTTAGTAACCCCGTCATCAATAGAACCTAATAGCTAGATTGAGATCAAACAAAACTTAAATGAATTAGTTCTTATTTCACCCTAAACCAACTAAGATTGGGAATGAAAACAAACTGAAATGGCTATCCTCACATCTTTTGATCTTAATATAGCCTCTATAACTTTGGTCTCTATTTTTGGTAAAATACAATATTTTATCCCCAAAAAATGACACCACCATCAACTCGATTCATCAAACTAAAATTCCATGATACATCAAAGGGGAACCCCAACCCTATAAGCTTTGGTGGAATATTTAGAGATGAACTAGGCACCCCTCTTAGACTCCATAATGGCTATATGAGAACAAAAAAAAATAACTCAATATAACCCATAGTAACTATGTTTGGGTTTCATATAACTATCCATGAAGGAAACTTATAGCTAATTACAAAAACATAATTACAAACTATTATCAAAATTCTACAATGCCTCCAACATGGATTGGAAATCATCAAACTCACTCATAGTTAGAGATGTGAAATTGGTCTAGAAGAACTCAAAAAATTACTTCACAATACTCTATTTCTTCTCCGTTCTCATGTAAAATTCTTAACTGACAAGCTTTCTTCTAAACTAGCCAATCAACATAAGCTATACATATAAAAACTATTGGATTGTATATGGAATCTAGAGGAGGATACCTCCTTAACAAATAATTGTCAAGAGATAGCCTCAAGGGATTATTCTTCCCTAGATTGAGTGACATGAGAATATAATCCCTCAAGGAGAGCATAACCCCTGCCCCCCATCCTTCTTAACATCCAAGGAGACAACTAGTGGTAGTGGAGGATATTGTCCACATGAAAATTGTACTATATTTAAATGATTTCTAGGTGCATTACCATTGTTTTATGATCAAAGTTATATTGCTTCCCATCGACACTTAACTACTCTCCAAAATTTTCACATTCCATCTCTTGTAATCGATGACATGGACTATGATAGGCCTTTTACTAGAATGTTTTATGCCTTTGTCGTGATTTTATTCTTGTTCCATTGTATTTTTAACATCATTCTTGCATGGAATTTCCACATGAAATCTTTCCATATGTTGTTAACTCTACTTTGACTTTTCAATATAATTCCACCCAATTCTATTAGTTGGATTCCAACGTCATTCCTAAAAATAATTTTCTCACTACATCTACATAGCATGAAGAAACAAGTTTCATAAGAAGTGAGGCCCACACTGTAATCCTACCACTCTTACCCCACATAAGGTAGATTCCTCTAAGGTGATTTTCTATAGGTACACTCCTGCCATCTGAGAGACTGTCAAATTTGTTGAAGAAGAGTCCTAACTAGAATAGAATCTTTTGGGTGATGAGGATGTTTGTGAGAAGATAGAGCCATGGGCACTAGACATCAGCACCTCCAAAATTGAAACCAAATATTTTTGCACTTTCGACCTATGCAATAAACTAAATACCATCATGGGTAAGCTCATGATTGAGAAAAGTAAAGAATACCATGTTATACTACTTTATCTAGATAAGATTCACCTACAAATTAAAGAGGATACCATAACGTCATTGTCAAGAATCTAAATAAATGGACATTAAGCCCTTGATGTCAACAAATTCTTATTTCTAACTCACTCACTTAAATGATACTACTCCCCCTATTTAAATTTCATGATGCTTTTGTTATATAGCTGTGTTTTATAGAGAAACACTACTCACCCCTTGGATAGCTACAAACATATATAATGTATGATTTCAAAATTTGGTATCTATAGTTTTGTATTTTAATGTCATAAATTTTAGACCAATAATGTTACTTAGACATTTTTAACAAAATCATTTTTCTTTTTTTATTAATGATTTGGTTTCTTTAACATGAAGCCAACAACTTTAAACTTTCTAACTTTTTTTGCTCAAATACTCTAACTAATTTTTAAAAAATATAAGTAAAACATATTCCAATTAAATATTAAAGAATTATTATTATTGAAAAATAAACGTTTCAACCTCTCTATAAACCTTTTAAATTTTTTCACTTAGATACTCTAACTAGCTTTCTTTTCCTTTTTAAAATAAAACATGTCTAATTGTTGAATTGAGGCTTTTGTGATCCATATCAATTTTATGAGAAAGAATTTTTTGGCATAAATCACATGATAATGTATTCGAAACACGTCGACAAATACATTACCATGTGATTTACGTCGAAAAATTCTTTCTCATAAAACATGTCTAAGTCAAATACTAGCTTTTACTTATTTTTAAATAAAACATGTCTCAGCTAAATATTAAAAAAAATATTATTTAAAAATAAAATTAAAAATTATGATCTTTTGTTATCATATTAGAGAACGCAAACAATTTTAACAATAAAGTGACTAAAAGAAATATAAAAATGGAATAAAACAAAGTCTTCGCCTTCTGAAATTCTTATTTAAAACTAGTAAAATAGAAAGGAGCTGTTATTAGTGTGAATTTTTTAATTTCCTGGTATTGGAATCCTATGGAAAAATTTTAGGTGAAACCTTGATTTGTATTTTTTAAACTAGTTTTTTAACTATATATATGGATTCAACACCCTTAAAAACCCCTAGGGAACTTCGATTATGCAGGGTTACCCACCAAACTTGTGATTTCAATAAATTCCTACTATATTTTACAGAAATTAGATTGAAATAACCCACCAATGAATCTTCCAAAAACCCGCACTAAAGAAAAATCCAAACAAAAAGGAATTCTCTTTAGTGCGACTTTTTGGATTTTCTGGTGTCGAAATCTGGCAGAAAAATTTGAGGTGAAACCTTGATTTGTATTATTTAAATTGGTTTTTTGACTATATATATGGATTCAACACCCTGAAAAACCCCTAGGGCACTTCGTTGTTTAGGTTTACCATCAAACTTTGATTTCAATAATTTTCTTGGATTTTTAGAAATTAGACTTAGAAAAACCAGAGAAGTTTCCAAAAGTCACACTAAAGACAACTCCAAATAGAAAGGAGTTGTATTTAGTGTGACTTTTTGGATTTTCCAGTGTCAGAATCTAACGAAAAAACTTGAGGTGAAATCTTGATTTCTATTATTTAAACTCGTTTTTGGACTATATATATGGGTTCAACACCCTAAAAAACCTCTAGGGCACTTTGATTCTACAGGTTTACCCATCAAACTTGTGATTTCAATAAATTCCTATTGGATTTTAAAGAAATTAGACCAAAAAAACCCATGAGAGAAGCTTCCAAAAAGTCACACTAAACAGAACTCCAAACAGAAAGGAGTTTTCTTTAGTGCGACTTTTTGGATTTTCAGTTGTCGGAATTTGGCGGAAATATTTGAGGTGAAATCTTGATTTGTATTATTTAAACTAACTTTTTGACTATATATATGGATTCAACACCCTAAAAAACCCCTAGGGAACCTTGATTGTTCAGGTTTACCCATCAAACTTGTGATTTCAATAAATTCCTTCTGGATTTTAGAGAAATTAGACCTAAAAAACCCACCAAAGAAGATTCCAAAAAGTCACACTAAAGACAACTCCAAACAGAAAGGAGTTTTATTTAGTGTGACTTTTTGGATTTTCCAGTGTCGAAATCTGACGAAAAAATTTGAGCTAAAATCTTGATTTCTATTATTTAAACTCATTTTTTGAATATATATATATGGATTCATCACCCTAAAAAACCCCTAGGGCACTTCGATTGTGCATGTTTACCCATCAAACTTGTGACTTCAATAAATTCCTACTGGATTTTAGAGAAATTAGACCAGAAAAACCCACCAAAGAAGCTTCCAAAAAGTCACACTAAAGACAACTCCAAACAGAGAGGAGTTGTCTTTAGTGCGACTTTTTGGATTTTCTGTTGTCGGAATCCGACAGAAAAAAATTGAAGTGAAATATTGATTTGTATTATTTAAACTGGTTTTTTGAAAATGTATATGGGTTCATCACCCTAAAAAACCTCTAGGGCACTTCTTTGTGCAGGGTGACCCATCAAAATCATGATTTCAATAAATTCCTGTTGGATTTTAGAGAAATTAGACTGGAAAATCCCACGAGAGAAGCTTCCAATAAGTAACACTAAAGACAACTCCAAACAAAAAAGGGGTTGTCTTCCAACATAATTGTGGAAGCTAGATGTTAAATTCAATGTATGTTGGCAATATTGTCTATTGATGTAAGTCTACGTCGTCCGATATCGTGATAGAAATTCTTCCAATGAGATGACATATGAAAAAAATGTAATCTTGCACTTAAAATCACACATTCCAATAGAGTAACCAGTAAATCTGTTGCCTCATAGTCCCTTGCCTCCATGATCTAGGTAAATCCTTTACCTCAGAGCAATTTGGCTTTCTGGGGCATAGACACATACGTGACATTGTCACTATAGCACATGAATGTGGCCACTCAATCAAATCCATGTAGATGGGAGACTGTCTTTTGAATATAGATTTGATCAAAGCTTGTGATTGTGTGGATTGGGAGCTCTTATGGTTTATTCTACATAAAATTGGTTTTGGGCTTATGATGATAAGATGCATAATGGCATGTGTTTGGTCAGATCACTTGGTGGTTATCATAAATGGGTATGAAATGAACTTTTTTAGGGTGTCTAGTGGGATGTGGCATGGTTATTCTTTGTCACCACTATTATTCTTGATCGTGGTCGGTCTTAGTAGAAGGATTTGGGATGTTAGATCTAGGGGGATTATCAATGGATGCAAGTTGTCTAGACATGTGACTCTCTCACATCTAATGTTTGCTGATGATGCCTTTTGATGGGACAAGGGTGTTATTTGGAATGGAATTTTTTTTTAAATATTTTTGGTTTCAGGCTTATGATGATAAGATCGATCATGACAAGTGTTTTGTCGGCTCACTTGGTAGTTATCATAAATGGGTATCCAACAAACTTTTTTAGGGCGTCTAGGGGGATGTGTCATGCTTGAGATTTGTCCCCACTATTATTCTTGGTCATGATCATTCTTAGTAGAAGGATTTGGGATGTCAGATCTAGGTGGATTATCTATGGATGCAAGTTGTCTAGACACGTGACTCTCTCACATCTAGTGTTTGTTGATGATGCCTTATGATGGCATAAGGGTGATATTTAGAATGGAAAACTTTTTTAAAGATTCTTTGTTTTGGGCTTATGATGATGAGATGGATCATGGCATGTGTTTCATCAGCGGACTTGGCGGTTATCATAAATGGGTATCCAACAAAATGTTTTAGGGCATATAGGGGGATGTGCCATGGTTGCGCTTTGTCCCCGCTATTATTCTTGATCATGATTGTTCTTAGTGGAAGTATTTGGGATATCAAATCTAGGGGGATTATCTAGGGATGCAAGTTGTCTAGACACATGACTCTCTGACATCTAATGTTTGTTGATGATGCCTTTTTACGGGACAAGGTTTATATTTGTAATGGAAAAAAATATATATATATATTTTGGGTGATCTTGGGGAGGCATCTAGTTTAGTCATGAATTCTAGGAAATTGGCTCTATCTGTAGTAGATTAGGAGTTGGAAATGGTAAAGGAATTTGCCTCCCTTTTTTAGGTTACCTCACTTTAACTAAGTGGTGGTTTTCGATACCTTGGTTTTTTTGTTAAACCAAATTGGTACTTGATATGTGACTGGAAGTGTATGGAACTGAAATTTGAAAAGAGGTTGGCATCTTGGTCTAACAAATGGCTTTCTTTGGGTGGTAGGTTAGTATTAATAAAGACCGTACTTCAGAGCATATTGATATATTGGATGTACATTTTTTTGTCTTCCAACTACAGTAATTTGAATGTTCAAGTCGATTATGGAAAACTTCCTTTGGGTTGGGGAAAAGAGGAAGTTTCATTTCGTGAATTTGAAGTTCTCTCCAAATAGGTATCTTAGGGTGGGTGGGGTATTATAGATCTAGACATTTTTAATCTTGCTCTACCTATTAAAAATATTTGGAGGGAGTTTAGCCAGAGGGTTTATGGCATAAAATTATCAAGAGTAAATACTTGCAACAAAATTCTCTAATATCATGTATCAAAGCGGGTACCCCTGTTAAAATGGAGGCATTGTTGTATTGGAATGTTATGAAACCAGGTCACAAAAAGATAGAAAAGATAGATCAACGACTTCAAAATCAGCCTCTTCGAGGGGGAAACCTCCTTTACATTACACAAATGAACATTCTTGGATATAAAATGAAATACCCTCCTTTCTATATATAGGGAGTCTAGGAAGGTCCAATACATTGGCCTACATACAATAATATTGTAGGGCATTAACAATAATAATAGTTGGGCTTCTATGGGGTATAATAATAACAAACATGGGACTATATCGGGCACAATAATACATAAGGGGATTGCACTAATACAATAGGGGTTACACTAGTAGTTTGGGGCCAAACATGCCCCTATTCTTTCAAAAAGTGTTGCCCTCAATGCTTGAGTAGTTTTGGATGCTTTTTGTATAAATTCTCTTTCTCCCATGTGGACCTTCAACAGGTAAAGTTCTTCAACTTGATGACCGATTTCAGAGAGCTTATTAGTTCTTGTTTTTTGTGATTTCAAGTTAAAATTATGATTTCCCTTTGCTCGTTAAGTATCTAACAATATTGGTTTGAACTAGGACCTTGT